>JANVCJ010080843.1:0-11316 GCA_026413505.1 Epizoanthus ramosus | reverse complement strand
CGTGCCCGCATTTTAATGACCAGCGGTTATTCCCATTAAGGAAAGACCAGTTTTATCCGTGCTGAAGTCGTCATGCAATACAATACAATACAATACAACACAACACAATACAATAGAATGCAATACAATATAATATAATACAATATAATGTAATAAAATACAATATAATATAATATAATACAATGCAAACTTATACAATATAATGCAATGCACTGCAATACAATACATTATAACACAATGCAATACAGTAAATTACAATACAATACAATGTAATGCAATGCAATGCTATTCAATGTAATGCAATGCAGCACAATGCAATTTGATACAATATAATGCGACGCAATACAATTCGATACAATAATAAGGAATTCATACCCTTATGGCACAATATATAAAAGTGAACTAGTTTATATATACGTACGTGTGGCAATTCCCCGCCTCTATATACTATTGGTATCCAATCTGCTGTTTTGTGACGATCATTTATATCTTGAACAAGTTGTTCAACTCTTTCCTTATAATCTTGATACTCGCACACCTTCTGCCTGCACGGCACGGCTATCTGCCACAGCTGAACTTTGGCCACGTATTGAGGATAATGAATCAGCAACTTGTCGAATCCCTGCAGCTTTTCTAATAAGCCTTTGATGTAGTCTAAGCGATCGACCCCTAAAATGATCTTAAAGCAGAAAAGGGAGCATCAGTTACTGATTATTAACTCATCGTGATGGCTCAAGATAACGGTAATTCCAGACAGTCTTTTTCACAAAATTGTAACTGCTGATAAAGTATGTGTGAATAAATAAAAGAATGTGAGAGAACCTTGCATGGCTTCCGACAGCCATCTTTTTTATATTTGTTAGAAGAAGTGAAGTATTAACAATAGAAATTGAAAAATAGTGGCCGCTAAATGCCTTTTCTACATTACAAACGTAACATTAATAACAGCATTTGTTTAAAAACATTAGACCATGTTGTATGATGTTACGCGAGGGCTATTTATTCAAACATTGGCGGAGGACACCGCGGAAATACGTTTTCGTGACGTCACTGCTGGTCAGCAGAGTTACCCCACCAAACAGACACGAGAACAAACAATCGACCATTTTGAAAACGTTTGTAGTGCGAAGGTCATAATATCAAAACTGTAGAACACCATTTTTTCTAGTTTGCTCTTGAAAATGCCTGAAACAAATGTTGATGGCACTTGTAAAGCAACAACCCCGAGACTCCAAGTCGGACAAATGCAACAATATACCATTACAAGTATTTATTAAATAATTTAGTTCCTGCCCTTTTGATCTTAAAGCTCTTGGGGCAAGAACACAACTCATTTCCCGTTTTTAGAATGCTTGTATACATTTACAAAATACCAGACTATGTTTCAAATGTCAAGGTGAAGGCCATACAAGGACAAGCATTTCTCGTGCCGTCTGGTGTGCGCACGTCGCGCGCTGGTGGTAATGGCGGGATCGGGAACATTTCGCGCTCTTTTGCTGCCTCGACGCCACACGTACACCAATATCATGTTCATGCATTGACATTTCAAAGAATCTGTGATCAAAATAGATGTAAACAACGAGTTAAACGCTACTACACTGATGTGCGAGGGGGTACTTTCAGTACTACTACTTGGTAAGACCTGCTATTAAGGTAAGCTTTTCTTTTTATTCTGCACAAGTGACAATAGTCAATAGATCGATCTCGCTCTGCTTTGTGTACAATCACAGGCCACTGATTAGCAATTTATAAATTATCTGTAAAGACAGCCATGACATCGTTTCAAGTAATCAAGAACAACTTTTGAGTATTTGATAAATAATTTCGCCGTTTACACGACAGGTTTTGCTTATTTTCCCATCTATATAAATTCAAAACTGACAGCATTTCAGCGAATTAAATGAATTATGAAGACCGAAATGACGTGTGAGCAACTTTGAATACGAAAAGCAAAAATGACGCCAAAAAATACGAGGCGTATCTTTGATATGTTCTTCATTGTTACCTACACGTCTTATGTGAAAATAGTAACCTTATATATTTGGGCATTTTCTTATATTTGGCACTTATGTCCATCACTCTTTTCCCAAAATTTCTGGTCTGATCGGTAGGAGACGAGTGGCCTTGATGTTTGATTGTAGATTTCGCTCATGTTTTTAAAACATGTTGCAGCTGAAGAATATTGCTAACCCCGGTCTACCTCTAGTAATTCTGATAGCGTTTTTATTCTATGACACAAGGACTGCAAAAAGGACGCAAAAAAGCCATTTTTGGATTCAGATTATTCGAGAATAGGCTTGATTGCTTGAAGGTAAAATAAGGGGAACTACTGCTGACCAGCAAAAGAGTTGGATTGCGCGCTTGAAAACGTATTTCCGCGGTGTCACGTAAACCCGACATTAAAGCCAAAATGAGTCAATAAAGGAAGTAAATCCAATCGTGAGTTAAACTCTGAACCACTGGTCAACCGGCGTTATCCGACTTTCGAGCAACCGGGCCAAGGGGGAATTATAGCTGGAATATTATTTTGTTTGCAGGTAGATAGTCTTATATGTGGGGAGAGACGTTGTACAAGCAGGGGCTTTAATGTGACATATATTCTACGGTATTTGTGTCAAGTCATGTATTACAATTAAACAGCGAACTATTTGTTGCCGACATGAAACACGTCATGATCACCTGTGGATCTCTAAAATGTGTGCAATTCTGAAATTGATTGCAGCATTTTCGGAACCACATCAATGCAAAACTGGTTGCCATGGCAGCAACAAAACTACCTTCTAAAGCTAATCAGGACATGAACAATACTCCGATGACTTCCATTTTTATTGCTTTGTTGATAATAGCAGAACAAAAATATTCTTACAAACTTTAAAAAATTCTTGGGAAATGGTTTTAGCAGCACCTTAAATCTTGAGAATTAAGGTAGTATTAAAAGCTATCTCAACAATCTTATACATGCTCTTAACAGATTAGCGAACCTGTCTAGAACCACTGCAATGTGATTACAACATGAAATTTATCCCATCGTGCCTTGCACTTTTGTTCCTGTCCCACGATAAGAAGTTGTTCTAAAAATATTAACCAATCAATGAGCTCAAAGTTGACTGGAATGTCTGGGATTGGTTGGATTCGCATTGGGCGGTCATGCAAGACACTGCATGGAATGGCGGTTATAAATAGATTTCATGCCTTCTTAGCCCTGGTCTTGGACTTTTACTTTTCTCAGAATCTGATTTAGCATTCTTAACTTGCCTAAAGCGCAAAAATTAAAAAGAACTAAGTTGTTTTGAAAATAATTACCCACGTCTTAAATACATCAAATCATTCAAAGAAAAGACTTGACTGTGAAATGCAATGCCTACATTCTGTTTATGAGCGGCATTCCTGGAGTATGGAAACTGGGATTTCTGGAGTTTCAGTACTTTGGAAGAAACCTGAGTTTCTGGAAATTCCAGGACTGAGTAGTGCATAATCGTAATCTACCAAGTGGTCTGTGGATGAAAGTTAAAATCTGACGATCATTATGCTCAGAAAAATTCACTACTCACCTTTGCAGTAAAAACTAACCAAGGCCATTGGGAAACTAGAGTGCATACCAGTCTCAAATGCTATCAATAGTATATACAGTGGAACTCTTGGAAATGTTTAAGGGTTGACTGCAAAACTGTTAAAAACTGACGGACGTTTCGGCGGCTACTGCTGCTGCCAAACAAGGAGTCAACATAACAACAACAGCAGTATATAAAATGAAGTGAATTAATTTGGTATGGAAAGTGCGCAATATAAATGTACCCTGTAAGTGCCGCCAATGAGTGCCCTTGCGTGTACATCGGAGACATCCCAAGCGCCATACACACGTGTCCGCGAACACAATAAAGCCGTTCCAAATTTTAGATCGCAATTCATTGCTCGCGTAACACAACGAAACATGCAACCACGAAATCGATCTGGAAGCAATAGAAATAATGGACACGAATCCAAACTGGAAACAAAGACTTGTTTTGGAAGCGTGGTACTCAGTACTGAAGAAAGAAGAATAGCATCAGTGAACATATCGCTTTCCCCAGTGTATACAAGAATTTAAAGAACTTGTAACTCCATTCATAGTATTTCTAAATCATGGTTATTTTAGACAATTGTAACACCTACATGCTTTCTAATAAGAACTCGCCAGGACGCCATAAACATTAGCTGAGGCGACGGCAGCAGTAGCAGTAGGAACGTCCGTTTTTCAAAAGTTTTAGTCAGAGTCAACCGTTATACATTTCCAAGAGTTTAAACATGCCTGACTACAAACCAAGCATTTTCAACAATGGAACTCTTTTGATCTGACAACCACTGGACCAACAAAATCTGATCGTAATAATATATAATAATGGGGAGGTTGTATTAACTGGAGAATAACATTACTGTTGGAGAACATATCGTATATTCTGGCCCAGACCGGTGCCATTTGCATCCTGAGCTCGCTGGACTGACAAAGTTATATACTGTGTAGAAAAACGGCAAAGAATACTTGATTAAAGTCAAAATCAAACGTTTCTGACATATAGTTATCGTCAGGGTTATAAAGTCACCGGTGAGGGTTTGAATATATATATCCTGACAGCAAACGGAACTGACGCAGAACCGTATCCAGAAGATCCTTCTTATAGTTTTCAACGTCTTGGCGTTTTCAGGACGACAGGCGAGTAACGGTTGAATGAATTTGCGCATGCGCTAATCGGAAAGGTAACATCTCGTACCCAGAGCCACGTGACCCCGGCCGAGCGGCACGAGTGTTTAGTTCCCGTTAGTTTAGTTTGCAAAAGCAAATCCAGACGGTTGAAGATTCAATTCAAATTTCTTAAAATGTACAACGACGATCTTCTGACTACGGTTCAGCGTCACTTCCATTGAGTCTAAGTGATTCCCATTGGGAACAGATGAACAATTAATTTAACTGAACGATCTTCTAATAGTGGCTTCATAACCTTGATGACTGTATGTCTAAAGCATTTGGTTGTAACTTTTAGTCTTATTGTTATCTATAGATACAATAATATTTTAACTCTTAGCAAACATGTCCAAAAGCTAAGTTATTACATTATCATCGATACACAAGGCCAATTGGTACATAAATTCAGTAAGGAAGATTACTTGAAGCACAAATGGAACACTGCTGCCTGTACCGTTTTCAAGAGGGGGCTTTGCATTTGGCCAAGTATATTAATGACAAGAGGTCTTGCAGCCAAGAAACTAACCAGGATTTTGGCAAGATATAGTGGCCATAACAACGAGGTGGTCGTACATAAAAGGTAAGTGTATTGAGATGTTCATATTAAGGAGGTGGTCATATGAACTAGGTGGTCATATTAATGAGGTAGTCCTATTATTAATGTGGTGGTCGTATTAATGTGGTGGTCGTATTAATGTGGTGGTCATATTATGGAGGTGGAAATATGAACTAGGTGGTCATATTAATGAGGTAGTCCTATTATTAATGTGGTGGTCATATTAATGTGGTGGTCATATTATGGATGTAGAAATATGAACTAGGTGGGCATATTAACAAGATGGCCATATTAGTTAAAGCGGCGGTGGAATTAATGTGGTGATTGTATTAATGGTTTGTATTAACAGTTTGTTAACAAGGTGGTTGTAAGGCAGGGTTCCACTGTATATTCCATATTTAGTAGTGCTGAACCTATTTTGCAACATAAACAAATTCAAATAAAAAAATAAATACATTCACGAGATGTACTTTTGCACATTAGATAATTCACTTCAATACTCGATCCTACTTTAACTTTTTCATACATTGAGAAGTTCTCCTGAAATCTACTGTACTTCACGTCTGGAAAGCATTGCCATGCAGACAGCTGCAGGGAAGCTACCCTAAAGCCACCAAATGAATCATTTCTGCCACAATTCACAATTGACCTAACTAGAAACAGCAAGCTGCATAAATATAACTATAAAAATCAGTACAACTACGCCGGAAATTTTCCAAGTGGAGCACGCCCTGAGACCACCCCAAAGCACAGTTTATTTTGGATGAACTTCTTCCTGTGCTCCTGCAGGAAGTCTGAAGGGTCATTGGATTGATCCAGGGCTTTTGCATTATTTTCTCTCCACAATTACAAAATTGTAACTAGAATGGCATCTTGACGAATCATGTGTTTCCTATAGGTATCATGACTGAATGGCATTAGGACTACCCTTGTACATGAGAAATACCATTTGAACAGATAAAGTTATCAGGGCAATACATTTCTGTAGTAAACTCACTCACTACTTAACATTCATATTGTTCCAAAGTTTCCAAAATTATCACTCGTAATTTTTCTGTTTCACAGAAACTTCACAAAATACTATTACAAAATCGATTACAACTGACAAATTTTTGGCTGCAGCAAAAAACTGCATAATTATTAGTCTTACACCTGTGAATTCAGAGCAAACTATATAATACTTTACAAATTAAGGTAGTCACATGGTGTGCTAGTTCCTAAATTGGTGGCAACCGGACTCCACGTTGTGTTAAACCTTCAAATCTCTTGAAAGTGTAGTTGAGGAAGACCCAGTCCTTGCTAGCAGCATCTGCTTTTGTTCTCGTTAACGTTTCCCATTCTAAAAACATTCAAATGAAAGTGTCTTGTTAGTAATGTGACCATTTATAGTGGTAGTGTGTTGGGCGTGTACATAGTGAATAACACACAGATTACATTACATGCAGCTGAATCCATCTAGCTGTAGGCTGTGCTCTGAGGTCATACATGAGCCGTATAGAAACTGCCAGGGATGCCTCGTAATGCTTTCCATTCGACCATGTAAGCTATGTCTTTCGCAATTCAGCCCAACGGGCTACAATGATTAACAAGAAGCCCAACACACTACTAGTGTTCAGCTCGAAGCATTAAGGTGCACTCTCCACCCTATGTACTGTAGGCCACCTTCTGTACAGGACACATATTATTATTCTCTCCTACAAATGACCCTAATACCAAAAATATGCAGCAAGGCTAGTACATGTACAAGTACGTGCTCCCACCTACAAATGACCCTAATACCAAAATGCAGCAAGGCTAGTACATGTACAAGTACGTGCTCCCAACAAAAACGACATGTTTCCTTAACTCCTACCTTGCTGAAAATCTGATTCTGGGAACTCGTCAAAGTTGGAGGTGTCGTCAATTGACTTTACTTGTATTGAAATAGCAGCTGGCCTATCTCTGTTCAGAAGAACAAACATTTTCATTCTTTACCATCACATGTCACACAAAAATCACACAAAAAAGAGGTTAGTGGCTTTCATATTTTTCTGTACTTTATATTAATTAATTAATTAACTTTCTTAATATTTAACAGTAACAATTGAGGCCTAATAATATTATTTTGTTCTATTTGATGATTCTGATCATGGCTGTTTTGTTTGGTAATAAATGTTTGCCTTTCACATATAGTAACTTGACAGTAATACTATGAACTACAACAGTCAACAAAATGTGCTGGAATTGTGAATAATCTGATGCCAATTGTGTCTACAAATAACGGCATAAAACACATTACTGGTAGATGATAAGGTGAAACACTAACAGCTGTCTACAGAAGCAAAAATGTGCATGTTCCAGTGAACAAGTCCAAATGGATCATAGCAAATTCATGTGGCCAATCATTCAGTACAGTGTCTGTGAGAAAGTCAGTGTGTCACGATATTCATGGTTTTAAAATCTCTAATTGCTAAATCTAAGGCGGAAACAAAGACAATTATTTTAATTTAATCTCACCCATTGCAAAACTGACAGGTTCGCAACCAGTTTTACGAATATGTGTAGCCGTAATAATTTGTATATTAAAATGTTTATCGAATTTCAATTATTGATTTTTAAAATCCCCTTTGTCAACTTAATTGAAGCATTTTAAAGAAACCAAGTAAAGATATGCAATTCAGTTTCAACTGCAAAGTATTTTTTAATAAAACACAGTCTAATCTAACAACATCTGAAACCAACCTCATGTGCTCCCAGTCTACACCTCGAAAGAATCGATGGCCTTTAAGGTCTTCAACATGAGATATTCTATGATCTGCGTCGCAACATAGTCTAGAAGAAAAATATTAGACATTTCAGCTTCGTAGCTGAAATGTTTTTGTGTCTGCAATGGCTATTCCCAGGTCTGGTATAATCATACTAAAACAAACAATTCCCCTCTGTGTTGTTTCTACAACTCACCTCCCCCGCAAGGAATAATTGTTAACTATTTAAAAGTGTTCTGACCAAAACCTTATCCCACCTCTGATCCCTCATCAATAATCTTCATTAAACTTTTGTGTATGTAAGAATTTCAGTGTCACCAGTTCATGAGTAACTTAAACACACTACTATTAACAGTAGCATTGTACGGATTGTTCAACCAGACAAAGTGAAAACCTGGTTACTGCTAATTTGACCACCAATGGTCCCCTACATATATTAACTCGAGACATTCAGTAGTTGCCTGAACTCTTGCTAATTGGCACAAAGGAAGTGGTAAAATAATGAAGTGACCACAATGACGAGGTCAGGGCAACAATGACAATATGGCATTAAGGGTGCAGTGATCATGCAACGGGAGTTCCATTGTATTATACTGACGACTTCTGAAACCTTCTCACCTTTGAATAAGATCCCTTGCATTCTCAGAGATAGGCATTTCAGGAGGAAACACCAGCGTCTCTCTCCAGCCCATCACTTTTTTATATGTTTCTAAAATTGAAAGAATTTCAATGTTATTTTGTTAACTTTTTCATTCTGAGGCAAAAACTTTCATCCTCATATCAACTATAGACATGGATGGAAGTACATGTAGACATGTATCATGGTCAATCCTTAATGCTTAATGCCTAGAATATACATTACTCACAACAAAATTCAGACTAGTTTATCTTCCAGGCTTCATTTTGTTAATGAGATAATTTTACTGGCTACTGCAAATTCCCACAAATACAACAAACTGCTGTGATCAAACTGTTCTTCAGCCATCATGAATACATAAAAAAGAATCTAAAATTGAAGAATGGTTTATCAGAGCCAGCACTCATCTCCTGTTTCTGTAGCATGAAGTGACTGAGAGTACCATAATACTACTCCCCCCTGGATTGGATGCTAACTAGTCCATCACAGGATTCCCCCCCCCCTCACAAAGCATTTTGTCAGGTTTGATCCCCAACAATTTGCCAGATACCCATTTATACACCTGGGTGAAGAAAAGCAGTGTGGGAGTAATAATGTCCTGCTCAAGGACATTACACGATACAAGTGCCAGCAGCCAGGCTTAACCACAAACTGTTTGGTCTCAAGTCCAAGGTGCTAACCACAACACCGAGATAATTGAATACCCTACTCTTATCAATACATGTAAGTGTGTGTGGGCTCTTTAAGTTCCCCGATAGATCATTGGGAGACTAGACCAATGGCTTAACATCACTGTCCACAGATGGTGTGGGGAACAGAGGTCACTCAAATACAACCCTTGGCACTGAACCTGGGTTGTGGGACTTTCTGGTTAGGAGTTAGAGGTCTTACCAACTGCACAAACCACACTCACACATATCATAATGCATTTAATAATCAAACTTGTTTCATTGGCTGAAGGTACATGTACAGGTTTCATTTGGTCATTTGTTCTGACTTTCTAAAACACAAAAGACTTGAGTTCTAAAGTTTTAGAATTTAACAATGATGTACTTACATGTAAGTGTGCTGATATATTTTTTTCAATAAGTATCACATTACCCACACAACTAAACAAACTGTATACTCAAATATGAAGTAAATAGTTAACAAGTATACCACAGTGGGAGACCGAACTAACCTTGAGGGCTCTCTGAGCAGAAGGGTGGATATCCTGTTACAAACACACAAAGAATCAGTTGCAGATAATTAACATCAAATCTGTTCATTTTTCTTTGTGCTTGCTGAACACTCAAATATTACATGTAAGCACTAAACTGTGGATAGAGCTACTACTAAGTCAGTTTATACACTCATTAAGTCTTCGCATGATTTGTGGTTGAGTGATTTCAATTAAAGTGGTTCACCCCTTTTTCACTATCAAATGTAAAGACCTGACCAGGCCTGCATTCTCAAATATCATGACAGTTTACTATCAGTTGATCAATATTCAGTCATGTGACAATTACCCTTTAGCATAACAACAGTTCCTTTCTAAAGTACTGCAATTATCATTTCCATGGCAACCTTAATAGATCCTCTTGTGCACCTATCTTTTCAAACATTCAGTTCAGTCACCCAATTGTTTGCTGTTTTATTATCAATGCCACATCAACAAAACATTTCAAGACAAATGTTTTAAGCTCCTACCATTACATTTTGACATTACTTGAAATATTCATAAAATTAAGGTAGCAGCAAAACATAATGCTAAAGAAAGCTGTTTTATTAAAATTATGCTCAAAACCATTTGACTTACGACTGTCACTGTCATCATCACCACCATCATCATACCCAAAATCACTATCATCATCGTTATTATCATCATCATCATCGTCATCATTGTTTGATTATTTATTCATATATGGTATGAGAACATGACCTACCTATTAACATTTCATACATAATTACTCCCAGTGACCACCAATCACAGCTTTTTGTGTATCCCTGCTGTATAAACACTTCTGGGGCAATGTAGTCAGGTGTACCAACTGTCGAATATGCCTGCAAAATTGCCATTTCAGAAAGTTACATACAAGAGACCATGCTTTACTTGAATAATTTATTCACAGAAACTGAAGTTAGTTAGCGTCCTACAAAATTATATTAAACATTACAGAATTATAAAACCCTTCTAAACTTACTGAAACTCAAATCTCATCTTCTTAAACAAGGTTTTTAAATAATTATTAACTACAAGTACTTATTCAAGGAATCCTGAAGTGAAAAACACTTGTTATATGGAATTACTCTGTGCCATTCTGGGGGTTCAAAAACATTGCACAAAAGAGAAGGAAACAAAAACATTTCCTTGAACTTTGACATTCATGGGCCCACCATCTTGAGTTGTGACTTTGATGAACTGGTATTTGCCTAGATTAATTCATATACTATTGACAATTACCAGTGATTAAAGATCTTATGACATCAGTGAGTTGCCTGTCCCAGGCCCCTTGAAATATTGTTTGTTTTGACAGATGACCATCGGTGGCCTGGGAACAACAGCTCACAAATAATTGCACAGTTATAATGTCGTGCATTTCTGGTCGTATCTTGGGTATGGAAAACACAAGAGAAGGGTTCAGGACACGGAGTTCTATGTTCCCTCCCCCTTCCCTCC
>JANVCJ010080842.1:0-19683 GCA_026413505.1 Epizoanthus ramosus | reverse complement strand
GCTAGCAAAAATTTGCTAGAGGATATCTTTTTCACTCGCAATTTCGGAAAATCTGCTAGCATTTGCGAGTTTCCGAGCGGGAAGATCGAGCCCTGCTACTGTAACTACGAAAATTGCTACAAAAATATTAGGGACGGTCGGGTTACCGGAAACACACAATATTTTTTGTTTGGCCTAAGGTACTCGACATCGAGTTATTTTGCTCACGTGATTGCCGCCTACACTGAGGGACTGGGGAGGAGAGACAGGCGCTTATTTTTTCGAATGGGCGTAAAGGGGACGCTTCGCGGAGGACTAAATACTGTATACAGAAACTATACAAACAGTAACGATGCCATAATGTCTAGTGATCAGCGGGTTCCATTTGGATGCAATACTTTATATACGACTTTACCCAAATGTTGAGAAGTCGTTGCTGGATATCAGTCTCTCAATTATATATTGGGTGTGAAAGGCATCTCTTATGCAATTTACTGCCGTACTAGTTTACCCTGACACAGGAAATCCAACATCAGAACATATCTAAAAATATTGTTCATGTTGACTGTAGTTGAATTGAACCGGCGTTCACAAACAAGCATGGCTCCATATAAGATGAAACTGGAGAATTGAAGACGTGTATAAATGCGTTAATTATTCAACAACAAAAATAGAAAACGTGTTACGGAGTAGACGACTGAAGGTTCTTAATGTTTGTTTAAGAAGCGTCATGCGATCACAGCCATGGTGTGATCATAACCAAAGCCACAGTGTCACTAGACAATCACAAGCGAACTTAAAATCCATATGCTACATGTTTCAAGCCACTTCCACTTAGTTTACATCTTAAAAAGTACAAAACGGGAGAATGCCGAGAGAATTTGCAAATGAAAAATGGACTGCCCGGGGACAAAGAAATGTTTTTTCAGAATTATAAACAGAAGATAACTTAAGATTGCAATTTGTGTGTGTCATATTTTGACAAACTCTTAAATACCGACAGATATAGAATAAACTAGATATTTTGAGGAACAGATTAAGAATTTATTTTCAGTGATCCTTCCAGTTTTTCAGATTGATTTTATATATAATGGCGATGCAGAAGGATATTTGTACTAGTCAATAATAGGTAATATAGCAAACGCCTTTAAACTTTTATCACTTAAAAACTAACAAGAAGCAATTAAAATGGGAGAAAATAAATACATCTATTTGAGCGATATTTCAATATTTTGATTTTACGCTGCTTGATATCGCATTTAAGGGTATTCATTTAGAATGAAAAGAAATAAACTGCATCTAGAAAAATTGCGATAATGGAAGCCACAGCTATCAATTTAACTGATTTACAGAAATCAAAACGATAACTTAGGATTACTGTCGCCCACATTGTTAAGAACTGTTCGAGTTTTAAGCTATATCACATATTTAGGACGCCACGGGATTTTTTGAAACAAGAATCGTAGATTACGTGCCATTTAGTATTTCGGCTTGCCTATAGTATATCTTCCGTCCGCGATATGCATTATCTTAACAACTGGCTGACAGTACGCCACAAAATAAAGTCTTGACACCTGTTTTCCGAATTGTAATTTGAATATTATTTAAAACATAATTTTTAAATTTTTAAACAGGAAGGGTACTTTGGCATTATCCATTTTCTAAATTTAAAAATATCATTTAAACCATCGCGTCAACTTGTCATATCTTCAACAAATGCACCCTTTCATTTCACAATTTTTCCCATAGACTAAGAGATGTTTTGTCTTCAGATCAGAAATATACTCTGGCTATCAATTCAAAGCGCTAAAAACTTTTAAGGTTTTAAACACTTTATCAACAAATCAAAACTATATATTTTGTTGTTTTCACACGGCTGAATCAATTGATATAATGTTTTAACTCGAAGATAAGTTGAAACGCAAGGTGCAATCTTAATGTTTTGATTCCTTGCGTTGTCGTGTCGTCTGACTGTTTTAACCCTAACTTAGTTGTATCTCCATACACGAGGAACAGATAAATAGTAGCTAAGTTATCTTCACGCGACCGACATTATTTTCTTGGTGGTAACTGAAGTAAGGATTTCGAGAGCGCAGGCAGAAAATGCTTCAGGCAAGGAAGACAGAGAGAAAGCTATCAAAACTAAAGAGAAGCACTTTATTTTCATATCCGCAAAACCATCAACTACTTCAAATCTGAAATGAAACAGTAAATTACGAACCTAGCTTATTGTACTTCCTAAGATTAAATGATTCTTGTATCAGAATCTACAACTTTAACGTTACATCGGCTTAATCTTCCCTCGCGCGTGGTAGCTTTACTCGTCCATAATCCATCCTTCATGCAACCCTTGTTTGCACTTCACAGGCAGACATTCTTGTACAAAATAACGCAGTACTTTTAACTGAATCAACAAATAATCCTTTGAAGACCATGCTGCATGTAACAGTATTTAATGGAACGGACAAAAAAAATTTCTTGATATTAATAGTTATTTCTTACCTTCTAGAAGTAATCATCAACAGAGCGAGTGTTCGTCATCCATTTGCCAAATAACGTGGCTGCTATTTGAGTCATGGGAAATGTTTGGGTTTTCACTGCTGCTCCTGACAATTTCAACCCTGCGAAGCTCTTGATTACCAGGATTTATATTTGCCATAACTCAAATTAACTTTCGTAAAAAGCTACATATTACTTCCTTCCATAATACAAATAACCGAATGGGAAGCTCTTACTGATTCGTCGCGTCAATCATTAAACAAACAATGTCAACTCAAGCAGACCTCGGACAAGAATTTGTTACTTTGAAATATTCAAAACTGATTAGTTAAAAGTAAGATTTTCATCATCTGCTATTACTTTTATTACCTTTTTGACAACGAATCAAAACTATGGCTAATGTAATGACATATTCATCATATTATTTTTAATATTTTCATTCTGGAAAACCCAATTATGTTCAATCATTTCTTTGCTTCTTGCTCCGGCTTTTATACCGATCCAGAAATCCAATAATTTTGATTAAGGAAAGTAGTTGATTGTCAACAATGTCAACTCATTTTAAAGACACAGTTCAACTTTTTTTTTATCAAGTTATTCAGTAATATCAGAAACTCAACAATCGGAAATGTTGTTATCACTGCTCGTCTATTTGCGTAACCAGGTCAGGAAAAGGACTGGTCGTGATCATAAAGGTTCGCGTGAAGTGAGTTGTTGGTAAACTAATGACGTAATCCAACCCCAACCTGGCTCTACAGTCTGAACAAGGGGATGTTTACAGCTTAAACACGGGCCTAATTTTCGCGGACCTTATTTGCCTCCTACCTTCTCCTTCGCTGCTGTAACGAAATCGATATAATTACATTGTTGACAGCTTGTGATATAACATGCTTCTAAGTAAAGGGAGACCTCATACCGTAAACTTCTGATAAAAAGCCCCGCCCCCGAAAATAATAAGACAAATTCAAATGCAAAATTACTTCCAAAATATAAGCCCACCGGAAAATAAGCCCATTGGTTCTAATATTTGTACAGAAATATGCTTGATATATGGTCATTTTAAGCCGAAAATCCTTCCAATCATAAGTCCGCCTGAAAATTAGCTCCGGCGAAAATAAGCCCCAGAAAAAACCCTTTGAACTAAAATAAGCTTTGGGCTTATTATCGGCAGAGAACGGTATCGCTACTGTGCTGTCACTATACATTGAGTAAATATGCCAAAAGTTCAAGCATTCCAAAACACTGGAAGTTCCCTGTTTGAAATTATATAAAAAGCATGATTCCAAGTATGGGTACACTGAAGTGTGACATTTTTAAGTCGCTCATGCGGAAAATACTGTTATAAAGATCGTTTTCTCGATTCCAATTTACTTTCTAGAGAGTTAAATAATAGATATAAGCATATTAATAAACACTTTTCAGTTAAGAAACTATTAAAATTTAACGTTTATAAATTACATGATTATCCCACGAAATGCTAGTCTTCAAGGTGCCTTGTGTGGAGAGTGACTGTCAGAATTACGATTTGAGTTCTCAAATGACATATTTGCAATATAAGATTAAAATGACATATCTTGACCCTTTCATTGTTGTTTTAACTTTGTTTACCCGGATGTGTCGACAGGTGTCTCAGGTCACGTTTCGATATGTTTGTTAAACTACGGTTTGGCTGCTACAAATTCCTCAAGTATAACTGCTCTACAACGTACAGAGTTCTGATACTTTAAAGCGTCGAGTTGCACTTTACTTACTTCTCAGATCAAGTGTTTGCCGCGCTGTGGGTGATACCGAGTGATTCCGATTGAAAATCTCACCGTAGGATTTCAGGAGGGCAGTGACTTAACTATGGAGATAGCACATTCACAGTAATGAATCTTGATTGTTAACTTGTAATGAAGTAGCCGACATTGTAACACTTAAAATATATTGCGTGCGTCTAATTTATATTTCCGCTATATGCATATGAACTAATTGAAGCTATAGCGGACAAATAGGTTACTCTACACCTCGGGCATTATCAGTCTTAATTGATCTATTTCAAAGTACTAAAAGCAAATGTTCAGCTGTTTCAAGTTACTATACCTTTTCAACTCTTACAGGTACAGAAACGCGTAAACAATTAAGATACAGCGATTACCGGTAATAACTTAACATTTAACATATTGACATTAGGCCCTTTTTTAGTTTTTATGTCCGTAGTTTGTAAATCAATAAAATGTCCTTGATTGTCCTTGATCGCGTTTACAAATCATTATCATTTTCATTGTCGTTCATTAACTGTTAGATAAATGACGAATAAAACAATTAATAGTGCTTTAAACTCACGCAAAGAACCGGCTTGGGACTAAAAGCTTGTAAAAACTTTCATAAAATTATGGAATGTCTGCTAACAATATACGTATGAGGTGCACGAATCACATCTTCATAATCAACAGTTACTTTATATGCAGATCTTTGAGTAATCGAAACTTCGACTAGACTTCACGACAAACAACGAAGCCGTTTTATTATGGCAAAAACTTGAAGTTTTCTGAACGGCCTTCAATTCTATAATCTAACTGACTAAGTATCCAGCTCTAGATTGTCACCAAACACATCGGACTAAACATCAATCATACTTCATGGAACACCAGAAGAGAACTCTATACTTGTAGACGGCAGAAATACTCGACTTGCGGAGATAAATATTATTTACGCTAAAGTAGTTCGCTAAATGCTAAATTAAAGTAGCTGACATCAGATTAAGAACAGAAGAAGCTGTTTGCGGTTCCCAACCGAAACTTTTATGTTCCTATTATGCACGAAAATCTACAAAATATAACCATAAAAAACCACTTACCACATTTGAACCCTGATTCTTTTCCCATCTACAATTATCGTCTTCATTTTGAAGTCAATTCCTGCAGTATCGACAAAATCGGTGGCAAATAACTCGTCGTCACAAGTTTAACACTGAAATTAAACGCCAAATATATCAAACATGATAAAATAAACCTACCTATCGTCGAGATATGCGATTTGTTGAACTCGTCGCTGGCAAATCGACAGAGAATGCACGTTTTTCCGACCCCCGAATCTCCTATGAGGAGAATTTTAAAAAGATAGTCGTAGCTCTTGGCCATATTTTTAACTAATCTCTACATCGGACGAACAACAGGAAAACAATATCATATGGCCCCTCGGGGCGACAGGTTTTGCAGGAACGCCAATGATCGGCTTGGAAACAAGCTATCATTAAAATTTATAAGAAGACCTTCGGCTTTGCGACAGCGCCATTTCGGAACCGAGTGGGGCTGGAATTTACTGTTCATGTCACAGGCAGACCATTCGCACAGTTCGTGGCGATGGCGAGGTAGGTCTTCATTGCATGTGATTCCCAGAACACAAAATATTGAAGGCCAGATAAATAAATTTCACTTACTTTCCATCGTTTGTGTTATCTCGAGTCATTTTACGTGTTTTGGGACGATTATTGCCTGCATTGAACGCCCGCCATGCATATATAGAATTTTCAGAATTTATGAGGCATGTTAAGTTTCCCGATCATTTGGACAACCAGTGAATTACACTTGCAAATAAAAAAAAATTAATGAAACAGTATGTTGCCACGAACGGTGCGATTGGTCTGCCTGTGGTCATATTTAGATTTTATAAACAACTAGTACTAGGGCTAGGTTTTCTGATAGCTTAACAATTTTTATCTTTTTGTGTAAATTTAAAACAAGTGAGGCATATTTTTATTTTAATTTAAACACTAAAGTAAACTCAGCTAAATACACAAGCACACAACATTTCATGGGGTAGGATTCTCAAAATAATTCAAAACTTCTCGTCCTCTGAGCTTTGCTCAGCCCTCGCTCACTCTTTTTACGGTGCGATTCCTTTGCCATTTGAGCGAAACCTCAAGAAATAATGAACAAGATGGTCTCAGATTTCACAAGGAGGAACAAATTCAGACAATAAACAAGTATTTCGTCGAGTATTTGCTGGGTTCTGTATTAGTTGTATTGACAGTTTACAGTTCTGTGAAAGCCTTGCCTGTCACCAAGGCAAGCGTTGAGTGGGCACTGGTGCAAATTAAACCCTCTTCCTATATATATATTTAGGTGCTGCTGTCCATATAATCCTACATTCCTACAATGTGTAGCCGTACACAGTGGGTCCCAAGTCCACAGTTGCCATAAAGCCATTATGGTGATAGCCGGTAGGGCACATTGTATAATTTCATGTATATCTCAAGATATCAATATATCCTTGACTCTTGCATGTGCGCCTGGCTGCTGTGATGGCCTCTTCAGTTGTTTGCTGGGCCCCACGATGATATCATGGTCACTGCCAATATCTACGAGATAAATATTTTATAGAATATGCTAGAAAACATAGAAATTCGCTGTTCGTGTATATATAATAGCTGGGTTTATTTCTTACTTCTCCTGTACAAATTTGGTGGGCAAGGTCCTTCAGCTTTTTATCCTTCCGAGGTCGGTAAAATGAGTACCAGCATACATGGACCACATGAAAGCGGCTGCCAGAGGCGCCTATATATTCTTTCGGTTCGCTCGGGGTAAACTGACCACTACTTTTATGTAATAGCCGGAAAAATGTACGCAATCGTACGCACTTAATTTCCATAAATTCGTGCTCACCTCATCTCCATAAATTCGTGCGCAGCGCATTTCCATAAAGCCTGGAGCAGTCTGATGTCAATAACAGGGTTTTGTCAAACAAGATTTTTTAGTAGAGGTAGGGGGGAGGTATAACTGCTGACCTAGGCAGAACCTGCTTAGTCTTGACGGGGTCCTTCATTGTTCAAGGAACAATACCTGTTAACGTCACACGCGGAGAGCACGGAAGTATTATATGGTTGACTACAATGCCTATCGTTTTTCCATGCGGAGTGCACAATTATTCATCTTCCGCCCACTAGGTTTTAGGAAGTTTGACATCTCAACACTCCTCACTCCTCACTCCTCGCTCCTCATTCCCTCCTCCTCCTCACTCACTCACTCACTCACTCCTCCTCCTCACTCGCTCACTCCTCCTCCTCACTCACTCACTCACTCACTCACTCCTCCTCCTCCTCAGTCCCTCACTCCTCACTCACCCATTCTCTCACTCCTCCTCCTCAGTCCCTCCTCACCCCTCACTCGCCCATTCTGTCACTCCTCCTCCTCACTCCTTAGACACTTATTCACTTCCTCCACCTCCTCACTCCTCCTCCTCCGGTTATTGACATCAGACTTTTTATGGAAATCACGCTCGCACGAATTCATTGAGATGAGCCACAGTTATTCCTTATTCTCCCAAACTTGCACTCCTTACTACCATAACTCGATGGAAAGTACGGCAATGTTTTATATACCTGCATGTTCGTAAAGGGTTTTGGGTAGGCTTACAAACGGCGTACTTATACATACTGCGAATAGCTATGGTATTTTAAACAATTTCTATGAAGTTTCTTTTTTGTGGCATACAAGCATTATCACAAGGCCAGCAAGCGTTCCTCGCACTTACCAGTAGAACGTACAGCAGGTCAGGACTAATATTACATCGGCTTGAATTGTTACCTGAAACGTGAAGCAATAAATAAATGATATTTAAAGCAAAAGGTTAAGGTTTTGTATAAAAAGAACAATTGTGACACTCTTAGTTTTAATGTTGTAATGATTGTCTTGCAATTATCCTTGTTCGATGCCCCGTCTGATCCTGTTAGGTGCATACTTCCAGTGCAAAGTACGTTTGTCCGCTTGACATACACATCTGCGATTCTTCTGATTCCATCCCCCGTGTTGCCACATATAATCACCCCCTGCACCCCCTCTCAACCATTCAAAGTGTTCGTACCGCATGAAATTTAACTCACCAGCCAGCCTGTAGAATGGGCAGTCAGTAACGTTAAGGTAGGTCCGTATAAATGTATTGGAAGGTTTTGTAGTGTACCTTGCGTGACACAGGTACGTGGCAGAGTCGTTCCTTCGGGTATCACTGATAACTAGGGATATGCCATCAACCGATATCCTCCCAAAGTAGTAAGGGTCGGAAGTCAACACTTCATTGTGCCTTGTCCCGTTGATTCCTGCGAGTCTAACAAGACATTGAATGGTAAATGAATGGTGCCATTTTTCACAGTGTACGTTACCAAAAGTAAGGTAAGGTGTGGCAAGGTGACGTATGGTATGGTATGGCATGGTGTGGTGTGCTGCGGTGTGCTGTGGTGTTGTGTGGTGTGGTGTGGTGTGGTGGCTCTACACTGATATCGATGGGCGCTCAGTGTAGCCTTTTAGAATGTAAATAGTATTAAAATAATGTCAACACATTAAGAAATTGCAAACGAAATCGTATCGTATCGAAAGTATCGCGATTTAGTTAACGTTTTGCTCAGAGAGAGAGATAGCAATATAAAGCGATATTGCCGTCTCACGAACGAAGCTCAGTTACCGCGCGTGATTGGTTAATAGTTTATGATTGTTAAGTTTGCACTAGAGTCGATCCCCCGCCAAAGCGGGACAACATTTTTCTCAACTCAAAAGATTTCAGTTGTAGTAAAACGTGAAAGATCCTAAGAAAAGAAGTTAAACTTGATCAGTTAAAGGCGGTTATACCTAGAACTGCTTTATGAAAACAAAAATATAGTATTTTGACAAAGCTTTCGGTAAACCCCTGGTTAGAAAAGCAAGCGAAATGAATCGCCAGTTTCACTCTTCCATCTTTCAATCCGGTTTCAGTCCTCGAACTTCAGAAGCCTTCAAAATTAATCTTATGTTCTTGATTTTTGGGTTAGAAAGGAGAGGATTATTAACGACTGTTATAAAATAAAGCAGATATAATGCGCGCTCTGATTGGACAAACCGAGTGCATTATAATTCAACATATGCACGGAAGCTATGTCACTCGTTAGGTTTGTTTTAATTTGTTCTTCTTTCTCTTGTCTCTGTAGTTTTATATTTTATAAAAGAAATATAAAATCTCGCCCACTCGCTTTATTGAATTATAGAAGCACTTGTGAATTTGTAAGTACACTCAAGAAGTGCACGCGTGCTTCTATAACTCAACAAAACGCGCGTGCTGGTTTTATATTTCTTTAGTACTGGTTATTATTGATTAGCTGATTTACTCACACTACATTTTTTCCGAGGTATTGAAGTATCCGAACCCACTGTCCTGATCTGAAGGTCGCCTGATTAAAGTCTTCCTCGGCGGAACAATTGAGGACCACTTTCGTCCCAGAACAGACGCTCTCCCAGTGAGAGCCTGGAATAATAAATAAATAACAATATAAATAATAATGAATTATTAGATAATTAGATAATAACGTCATAATAATGATATTCAAAATATTAATAACTACCAGACTAAGTTATGATACGGTCTATACTACAATACAATCTATTAATCGTGTATATTTGTTTCGAAACAATCCAATGGCAACGAGCTCACAGGTGGCTTGTGGAAATAAAAATAGCGGCAATGAGGTTGGGTAACCAAGCAAATACTACCATCTTGATGTGAATTTATGACTACAAACACAAGACGGCTTATTCGTCTAGCTTTCTCACTAAGACGAACAAATCAACGGTCGACTTGTCCTTCTAGTGTGAAGAAGGCTGTTGTCACAGACAGACAGATGATATAAAGATATCAGGACAACTCGCCTACCTTCTACTCCTGGCGTAACGATAAAGGAGGCAGCTAGTGCACAGATAACGACAATGGAGCTATCCACTTGCTTCAACGCGGAAAGTGTCCCAAAATCATTTGTATACATGTACATATGGCAGTTTCTTTTCATTTTGCTGTTCCTAAGCAGCTTGAATGAATCAGTATGGGAATTTCACCTAATCCCCATCAGCGTTTAGTATAATAAGGTCATTGATGACGGATCATGACGTCAGTGACACCGACTCAGCAGTTACTATTTATGGTGCATCACTTACACTACCATGTTCAATATTCACAAACTTTTTCTAAGCATGTCACGTTTCAACACTGAATTAAGCAGTTATATATCACCATACAGGAGGTAAGTCCAGGAGACAGAGTACGTCATTTTATTATTGTATTTAGTTCCTCATATATTTGCTTAAATTATAAATTCCCATACATTTTCTTATACTGGTCAAACACTGGGCAGCTAATATAAATAATTATCATCCCCGCAAATGATTTGAGCCAATCAGAAGCCAGATAGGTTACTGTCTTGATTTCCAGTGAAGTCAAGTCACTGACCTGATTTCCAACGAAATCAAGTCACTGTCTTGATTTGGCCTGCAGCAATGTTGGCGGAGTTTGCTTCTCACTCAAAAATTGCAGCGAATGTCGATAAAGCGTCACTGTACAACGTATTTTACTCAGATCTTGAGCCTCTAAATTAAACAGACATTTTCTGACAAATTGAAGAATTCCCGCCAAAACCTATCGACAGCCGTCCTTCTGTTCACACGCGCGGGAATATCTAGACGTATACACAAATCGCACTGTTGATGAATTTTCTGGGTTTTATGTTCTGATTAAAATTGGTTTAGATGGAGGAAGTCGAATTACCTTCATTTCATATTAGTTACGACTTTGAAAACGTGGTTTCAAAGTCTGTTTCAAACCTTACTCTGGGGCGAACAGAAAGAAAACCGGTGAAGAAACTCGGCGAGGAAGAGCTGCAACGAAGTATAGAAGAACAGAAAACAGTAACAAGAAAAGTGATGTTGTCTCTATTCTATCTATCGAGTCAGCTCGTGAAACCTTAAATGATGCAAATCAATTCACTTTCTTCATCGATCCATTGCACTCATCATTTCTATTAGGCCCTGTTTACATGCCGGAGAAGGGTAAAAAAATAGTCCTTCTTTACATGTTGTGCACTGATGAGCAGCATGATATTCGAGTCTACCAGACTGAGAAATTGAATTCTTTAAACAGTCACGTCCCTTGATTTACCTCTATCTTTGATATTTTATTGCTATCATCCGAAAACCGCAAAAATATCATCGGGCCGGAATAGTTTTGACACTCGGAGTGTGAGGCCGTCAAAAACAACAAGGGTGACACTACTTCGGACATTTACACGGCCAAGTTGGGTAACCATTCAGTATAGACGACACCGAAGAAAAACAATGGGTCTCCTGACCATAAAACTGAACCTAACCAATCACAGGACACAATTTTATTGTTTTGTTTCTGTTCTCGTCTACACGGCAGAGTTCCCCAAAGTTGCCCCGCCTATAAAGGGTGGCGGACCCTAGCAAGCAGATAGGGTGACCCGGGTCTTCTAAACAATACCCGGAAAATGCAACAGCATAGTCGCTTTTACAGTTGTGGTTCAAATTTCACTGCATTTTTCTAATATAAGTACTTGAGATTTAAGTATCAAGGAAATGGCCGTTATCCACAACAGCTCGTTATGTTGGTGATCATGATGAAGTCCTAATGGAAATAGTACGGTACTGTAGTACGGCGATTTTGTCTTTAATGTCTTTGTGAAAAAGTAAAACGTTTTGCTTCTAGGCACCTGACTTGCTATGGCGTTTTACTTTTAGTAATTGCTATACATTCATGAGATGGAACAACAATATACAATGCAAGCGCAAGAGACGTGGTCAAGTGCTTCGGACAAGAAAGCACGACAACCTTTGAAACAAAGGATCCCTCCCATAGTCGGAGAATTTGTAATAAGACGCGTGACCAGACCCAACGAGAGTGTTTGGCTCGAGGTTGGTGTATGACAAAAACACAGCGTACAAGGCCGGGCTTATAAGTGTGTTATATAATAACAAGACTATAATATCACTTTAGTTTACTCTTCGTATCCTTGACCTCTGATGTAATATAGTTATTACATAGCGTGTACTTGGTGGCTGTTTTCTCTTAAGGCTAATGCACACCTTGAGCGGTGTTTTCAGATATTTGTCTGTAAATCTGTTAATATTCATCGGACATACATAAACCCATACATCAGTAGAAAGCTTATGAAATTCTCTAAATGATGGCACAACTCGCTTTTTAAAAATATGTTCTTGCAAGCGAAAATAACCGCGATATTTCCGACCCAAAACTTCCACTTCAAGCGCTTACAATTAGTCCTTCAAGTTTCATTTCCCGCCACTTGTTGTCACCTTGTTAATTATAGCCGTGCCAGGGAATTTTTGCTTTCCACGTCATTTGTTTTCTAGAATGCACTGATGAAAATGCCATAGTAATATTATAAACTTATTGCGATTTTGAGCCGCCAATACCACTATACATTGGCGGTAGGGAACGAGGGAATCTTGTTATTGTGTCAATTTGGTTGTTATAGTATTGGGGCCTATTAACAATAGAATTTACCTCCCCCCCCAAAAAATAACCCAACAATAACAAAACAAGAAAACAAACAAAGCAAACAAACAAACAAACAAACAAACAAACAAACACAGCAACGTCTCAGTTCAGTGAACATGTATGTGATATATGTACTCAAATACGCGGGCAGATATACTGATGAAAGAAAGGCACCAACGGTGTGTAACTAAAGCCAATATATCTGTCTAACGAGTTTCAGCAAGTCCAACTCTTGGAGTCTTGAAAAGAACTAAAAATGATCAGCTATATAAACTATAATAAACATTAGTGCACACTATGAGTTTAGCAGTGTGATGACGATTACATCTGTAGAACTAACATTATGTAACTGATACGCAAGATAGAAGAACTGTAAATTTTAACTATTCATTAAAATATATATAATAGTCGATTTCTCGGAACTCTATTTGTTGTTGATTTTGCCATTCAATTACCGCCTCATAATTCTCAGTATCGATAAGAATTTATGACTACTTAGAGATACAATGAATGTCAGTCTTTTTCCATCAGCTTTTTAAGAAGTTTAGCAATTTATTCAACCGCTAACAGTATTGCTTCACTTGGGCAGATATAATTTATATATTGACGTATGTATATTCTTCATCTCACGTGATTTTCAGGTTGAGGAACTCATGAATCATGTGGATGAAACACACGAAGATGCAGACGTTATCCTCACATGTGATCTTCGTGATTCTTGGTAAGTTGCTGCCGGACTAAATGTATATTGGAACGGAGTTGATTATTCTTGATTAACTACTTCCAGCTGGAAATGAGATGGTTATTTGAAGTATTTTAAATCGTTCCGTACCATATTTGTGGCTAGTGGCTTTTCACTTGAAAATAATTTTATCCAAAGGTGGCGACATATATAATACTGGACAACGTAACTGATAAAACAGACCCTTTCTTAGCCAGAAATCATTCGAGAACGGGGTCGTCAGTGAGTGATTTTGTCTCTGGTGAAAAAATGGACTGTTTTGTAGTCTACGACTGACTATAGTCTAGTGAAGTAATGTCCCCTAGTATACTTCCTCAATATTATTAAGAGCGGTTTGGAAGAAGGAGATATGTTATAGCCATTTGTAGTTAATATCTTACAAGACCTTGGAACAGAATTCGGCATTGCCAAGGATGGGACGAAATAGATTTCAACTGAATATGTGTTATTTTACTGGAGGTAACTTTCTTCGGTTGTTGTACTTTGAACATTAAGTACATTTGAACCTTTGTGCGTCCAGCGCTTTGCTTTGATCCTTTCTTGTATTCAGCAGGGCACAACGATGTTGATGTTATATGACCTTATATAGTCATAACCTTGTCTTAACCTCGTAATGTTATAATCTTGTTATGATAACGTACTTTGGTAACTACAACGTTTCTTATATTTGAATCGTAAATGATATAAAGCTATTTAAAGCGTAGTATCCACTGATAGTCGCCAAGCACAATTCTTAGTTCTCAATTCAATCCAATCTAGCTAGCTGACAGGCAGTGTTTATAAACGTACTTTGGTACTTCTGTGTGTTGTGTGGAGACCGAGAGGGAAGTTGGATACAATTACTTTGGTGCTTGGTATTGCACTTTCCCTATTCGCCATTGCCTATGGCGCTTTGCGGATGTCCACCTTTTTAAATTTCCACGTATATCATGAAGGAATAATAAAAAGCAAAGTTTACTCTTAATAATATCAATAAAACGTAGACTAGATAGCTTAGTATTTATTAGTACTACAACGTTGCACTTCGATACACACGTGAGTTAGAGGAGATTTATTGTGACATGAACGACACTCAAGAAGGCTAATTCGATTGAGGTCTATTCAATTCAAAGGTAAACCTTCGAAATCTGTAGATTTAAAGGCTCATTACTGTCTCAGTGTAGCAAAGGTTTTTGTAAGATGTTCATGTATACTACACGGCTAACACATTCATTAAATTCAAAAGTTGAGTAATTTTCTACTCTCGAATATAATGTAGTGTCTGTGTTGGAGGTGTGGTACAGGAAGTGAAAGTTGTGATTTGTGCTCTCTCCAATGTTTAGTATGCAACGTACAAATCTTACACCAGACACACTGCAACTTTGACATATCTTTTTTCAGTTTTGGTGGCGGCTCCCTCATCCCAGTCACTTTCCTCTACATTTATCGGAACGCCTGTTGACCCAGTTAGGGTAGAAACTGGCTCGAACGTATCTTTCAGCTGGCAACTGAATATCACTGCAGAAGATCTCGTCTCGCTTGAGGAGATCGACTGTGGTCGATGTGAAAGCGGAATAGTGACAAGTACCTTCTTTACAATAACCAAGAGGAGACACGTCATAACAAACCCATCACTTGATGATAACAAACTGTCATTGTTTGACCGCGTTCAGTGGACTGGCAACGTCTCATATTGGTATTTGGCCTTTGCCATTCGCTCTGTGAGAAAGTCTGACTCTGGAATATATGGCTGCAGCGTGTACTTTGGGGCATTTAAACAACGTCTGGTGCACTCGACACAGTTAATTGTGCGACGTAAGTGTTAAAAAAATTTCAAAGTATTTATATACATCTATCAGATCTTGCTGATCTTAGAGCTAGACTCGAGTTGATATACCAAGGTATAACAGCTTTTAAATTTGTTACCAGGTGAATAAAAGGTAAAAAAGCTCACAAAATACATTTCCCGCGCTAAAACCTGCTTTTTCGTTTTATTTCTTTTCCGAAATGGAAATGGATCGTGGTGATGCATGCAACCTTTTAATTATTTACCAAGTTTTGGCACACACCTATCTAATGTTATTATATTACCTATTTACTACGTTTTACACAACTCAGCTCTTAACCCTCAAAACCAATATTTTCAGGATATACCTGCAATCGGTTCTCATCCTAATAACCAACATGCATTGAACATTGAAATTAGGGGGACCTAGCAGCACTTGGGGGGCAGGTAATAGGGGTACCTAGCAGCCTTTGAGGGGGAAGAGGTAATAAGGGGACCTAGCAGTCCTTGGGGGAAGAGGAAAAAGGGGTACCTAGAAGCCCTTGGTGAGAAGCAAAAGGAGTATCTAGCAGCCCTAGGGAGGGGGAGCTAATAGGAGTACCTAGCAGCCCTTGGGGGGAGAGGCAAAAGGGGTATCTACCAGCCCTTGGGGGAGAGGTAATAAGGGTATCTAGCAGCCCTTGGGGGAGAGGTAATAGGAATATCTAGCAGCCAATGGGGGAAGAGGCAAAAGTGGTATCTAGCAGCCCTTGGGGGGAGCTGGAGGGGGTAATAGCGGTATCTAGCAGCCCTTGGGGGAGAGGTAATAGGAATATCTAGCAGCCCTTGGGAGGAGAGGCAAAAAGGATATCTAGCAGCCCTTGGGAGGAGAGGCAAAAGGGGTACCTAGCAGTCCATGGGGTGAGAGGCAAAAGTGGTATCTAGCAGCCCTTGGGGGAACTGGAGAGGTAATAGCGGCATCTAGTAGCCCTTGGGAGAGAGGTAATAGGGATATCTAGCAGCCCTTGGCGAGGGGTAATAGGGGTACCTATCAGCACTTGGGGGAGAGGTAATAGGGGTACCTAGCAGCCCTTGGGGAGGGGTAATAGGGGTACCTAGCAGCCCTTGGGAGAGAGATAATAGGGGTACCTAGCAGCCCTATATACTCGCAATAGAGATAGTTCTGCGACAGGTGCCAAAGGGATATATTTATTATTTGTTTATTTTAAAACTTTGAGCAAGCTAACAGCAGACACGTTAATGGAACAAAAAGTAAATTTTGAGAAAAAAACAGCACTAAAAACAGTAGATCTGGCTGATGGATGTTCGAACAGTCACGAATTAAGTACTAATGAGTCAAGCACCGTATTATAACTAACAAGGTATATGTTCTTCCATTGATACCCCCTTTAAATAACTCCTCATTCTCAGGCGATAAAACAGCCTCTATTTACCACCCACCCTTAAGGAGGTAATTTCTTTATTAACTTTCTACAACATAAACTGATGGTCTCTTCTTACATACTTCATGGTTACCATGACAACCAATTGGACTTATTTGGACTGGTTTTAGGTGGTTTCTATAATATAATAGACATGAGTAATTTCCTACTCATGTAAATATTCTATTGACTACCCTATAAATAAATATTCACGTCCTTCATCGAAATCAGTTCTTTTGTTGTTGGGGTCAGCATGTTTAAATAAAGCTTTTTTTTTAAATATAAAAAAATAGTGGTAGATATTCTAAAAAATCTAAATATGGAAAAATTAGGGATTCTGGAATAGAACGGTTGCCCAAAAATATTTGAGAGCATTATCAAATATAGGATAATTTTGCTTTGGCTGAAAAAAGGATGAAACATTGCAGCATTGCAGCAAACCAGTAAAAACATAGCTACTCACACTCACACCTGTTCTCTCTCGAGTCATACAGGCTGTCTTGCTCTATGCGTCAACAGCTATTTCTCCCTACTATAGAATGACTTTACGAATCAAACCACAAGTAATACAACTTACAAAGCTAAATATTAATCAGGAGTAATCCTTTTAAAGGCCACAATTTACAAGCAATCTTTAATTTATTTTCACAAATATTTGCTGTTATTTTGATGGCACCGATTCTGGGCGTGAGGACAATTGTTTGAGAATCGGCCGCTTTCGCAAGCCAGACTTACAGTCTATTAGTTTTGGTAACAGACAGCAACATATACGTGTTGTAAAGAAAACAACCGCATAGCTAGAGGTAAGTGATAAACGGCTACACGTTTGAAAATTAAAAAATAAACATCTTCGATAGTTGTTATTTTTAGGGCATATGATTTGTGCTGCATAATTGGCTGTTTAAGAACTTTACGTTATTTCCGTGGGGAAGAGCTGCGTGAATAACAATATACTTGTTTATTGAATGCGAGATTCTTTTGTTGGACGAGGTGTACTCGACGATCTTTTGTTTTACAATAGCCTTTCTCCTTTCTCAATTCTATACGTCTAGGGCAAGAATCGAAATTTACAAAGATGCCGAACACTACCGTCAGCCAAGAGGAAGGCTCCACGGCAACGTTTGAGTTCCAGTACAAGCTGAGCAAAGAAGACAGATCGTTCATGGAAGAGTTGATCTTTGGGATTTGTCAAAATGGCTATCTGAAAACGCACCTGGTCACCATGACAAAAGATGGAAGGTTTATCACTAATGCAGACTTAGGAAATGAAGCCCCATCGTACGCTGAACGTTTGAGCTGGTCTGTTTCCATGGCGAACTCGTCTGTCACTATTCGTTTGTCTACACTACGACTATCTGATGCCCGTGAGTACGGGATCATGCTATACCTTGGTGCATTTCGACGACCCATTACACAGTATTTCAGGTTGATCGTTACAGGTAAAGTCAAGTCGATTCAGTTGTTGCTACTGGAATTTAATTTAGCTGCTGGTTTTTTACGGTTAATTCAAACCTTTACCATTTACTGGTTAATAAAGATGTTAGGCAGAACCAAATGATTGCGTTCATGCGCTCATGCAACCAAACGAATTAGGGATTTTAATAGTGATTCTTCTCTACTAGCAGCGAAGGGGTTGGCGCAGTGATAAGATCTCTGCCTCCTAACCCTAAGGTCCCCGGTTCAATCCCCGGCCTTGGTCGAGGGTTGAATATTTGTGTGACCTTCTTTCCCGCTAAAGTTTAGTCAGCTTTCCATCCTTCCGAGGTCGGTAAAATGAGTACCAGCATACATGGACTGCATGAGAGCGGCTGCCAGTGCGCCTATATATGCATTCGGTTCGCTGGTGGTAAACTGATTATTGTAATGCGCCTTTGAGCACATCCATATGAAAAAGGCGCAATATATATGTACCACTTTACTTTTTACTTTTATTTATAAACGACTTACCAGACGGCATAACATCAAACATCCGCCTATTTGCAGATGATTGTGCCATCAGCTCCATTACCAAAACTCCCAAACCGCCCTTCAGTCAGATCTTGATAATCTTTCAGCTTGGTCGACAGTAAATCACCTCCACTTTAATCCAAACAAATGCAAGGTCATCCACATAACGAACAAGAGAAATGTGTCCAGGTCCACTATGTGGTCACCCTTTGGAAGCGACATGCACCCATCTATACCTTGGAGTACAAATATCATCAGACTAAGGTGGAACACACATATTGATACAATCTGCAAGAAGGGCATGCGTACTCTGGGCCTTCTCACAAGGAAATTGCATCAGTGTCAGTCTCCTGCAGTAAAATCCGCTGTTTATCTCAGTCTTGTTCGGTCAACCTTGTCCTACGCAAGTTCAGCCTGGGACCTCTACACATCGCGCAGCATCGATAAATTGGAGATGATCCAGAGATGGGTAGTGCGCTTTGTGTGTAACCGCTATTCGCGCCGCGACTCCGTGACAGCTCTCCAGAAAGATCTAAATTGGCCATCACTAAGGGCGCTTTCCATTTGTCGGATCCGGCCAGTATGGCCAGGCAGTTTATCATCCTATGTCTGTACTACAACTTCGTGCCACAACCTACGAACTGCTCAGTACTTCTACTCCAGTAGCGGGGTCATTCTGGCCTAAACCAGTTCCCTAACTTGCTCCATTCCATTTGCTTGGGTCGGCCAGACCGGCCAGTTACGACAAATGGAAAGCGCCCTAAGAGAGAGGGACCGTCTATGTACCATGTACTCTGTAGCTATCAATCAGCAAACCTACCTCTCATTCTCTACCTCTGTTACTAGACGCCGAAATAACTTAAAATAACTTAAATACTCCTTTTTCCCAGAACTATTATCGACTGGAAAAATCTTCCTAACTCAGTTTAAATACCAAGTCCATCCTCATTTAAAGTCTCTGTAATGAATCATCTTTATTCTTCAAATGTTTAATTTATTGAATTTATGTACATTTTTGT
>JANVCJ010080831.1:0-11319 GCA_026413505.1 Epizoanthus ramosus | reverse complement strand
TTGGAATCCGTTAAAAAAGCTTTTGTTGCAATTAGTTCTAGGTTGACCCATTTATTTCGCTAAAATGCCTGGACTATAGGGTGCCTGGCTTATTGAGTCCCATGAAATTATTCGAGGGCATAGCTAGACGATGTTTTTGTCAAAAAAAGTAAATATAGTGGTTTGGCGGACCAACTTACTTTCCAAATTTCATTTTATATTATTTGAGACACAGATACAAACGTCGCAAACTATTATTTCAAAGACAAGGGAAACGATAGGAAAGAAATAGAAAGAAATGCCTATATATATCAGTCTTCACACATGAACGTTTTGTAAAAAGGCTAAGTACTTCACAATGTGATAGGCCTCTAAGCTCTTAATCGGCAACATTTTGTAAGGTTTAGTATTATCTACGTAGGACTCCGATGTTAGTGAACATGATATACTTACATTTTTGGCGTTGAGGTGGACCGCATTTGAATAGTGACAGCTTTGATGGACAGTTTTTAATTGTTTGTGGAACGTGATGCCAGGTTCTATGGCAATAGAGTTACGCTTCTCTAACAGAAGTAACAGACACCAAATACCTTTTAATCCTTGTTCCTCTTTCACCTTCGTGTTGTTATAGCACTGCACACTGTTCTTCGCCTTTTGAGGTTGGCACATAAATCAATGAAGGAACTGCATCCGTAACTACTATAGCTACAATTGCCCTATTTTACCATTACGTCACAGTTTGTTTACATTTTACAAACTCAAGAGAAATACGCAAGGACTGTGCAATGTTCTGCCTTTAAAACGGAGAAACCCCTGTTTGTATACATTTTAGCTAATTTTCAATATGAAATTTGTGAAGCCGTCTTTGAATTTGTGCTTACAAAATCCGTGTTACTGTTGCATTGTGGGCTTAAAGTGGGGGGAAACAAAATGTAAACAAACCACATTTCAGTCCGGTTCAGACACCAGTGAGCTGTGAAACAAGTTTGTTGCTACATTTCACAGTAAATATGATAATACAAATGAAACGTAAAATAAAGTTGATCGATTTGAACATTTATTAGCAAAATGAATCACATTTTGTTCATTACATTGAAAGTACCTGTGACGTAATAGTGAAACAGGGCAATTAACTCTTATCTCTATATATTGTGAAAACAGAAAACGTCTAAATACAAGAAACACGGTTTTGACAATGAATAGATTTAACGTATTTAATGTCTAGCCTGGACCGAAATTAAATTGAGAGTTTGTAATCCGTTTTAATCTTATTCAATTTTAACCATCCATGTTCCTTTACGACTTATCGTCATCTCTCTTGTGTTTTTCTACCATGGTTACCTGTTATTTTTAGATTTCCTGTGATTTGTGGAGAATTTCCTACATCGCAAAAATGCCTTAAACAGCCTTGACATAACCCCTTTGAGATACCCGAAAATCAGTTTACAGGTAATGGGTAACAATATTTTTTCTCCCCTCTGAGATGATGTCATCGGTCCTACTGGGTAGCGCTACCTGTTTTTCCGGTGTAAACAACAGTCTACCCGTATGAGCTACCCGGTAGGGTGGATTGCGCCATCTCAAAGTAGCGAAATCATGGTGCTACCTGTTACCCATAAACCGATTTTCGGGTGAGGCCCCTATTGTAATATTAATGGTCCTAGCACCAACTCACTGAGCCATGCTGCTACCGGAAGTTTACGATAGTTTCTTTTGTTGACACAGTTGATGATGCAGAGCAGGCTCCCCCTCCTGTGCCTCAAGACCACAGTAAGAAGGTCCGTACGTGGGGCCCCAGCTCAGTTCATCAGAAGGAACGGTCAGATAACAGGAGTAGGCGTTCCAAGGCGAAAGAGAGATTTATGGCCGAACGCTCCAACTCTGTCCCTAACCTAGGCATGAAAGTGGAACAAATAGGTAAGATATTAGGGAAGAGTTCAAAACATGATTTCTGATGGGACTCGACTTTAGGGGGGAGGGGTGAGGAATCCACGTGTGGATAAATAATGTTTTAAACCTAAAATATCTTAAACTAAAGAGGAAAAACTGGCAAAAAGATTTTGCCTGCTTCAGTGTTTACTGTAGAACACATGGGATACACCACCCAACCCACCCGACCTAGACCGGTAGAACCATGGTCTCTACTGAGGTCCCAAGTTTTGACCCTCTTTCCTTAACTGTGATTTTCTGGAGTTGTTGTGTTCAAGACTTGTTAAACAAGTTTATGAAATATGTATGTGTTTGATACTTTAATCACAAGAATGTACGGAAGTTCAGAATTTTGGACAGAACAAAGGTCTGAAAATTTATCACTCCGATAAAGAAACAGACCAAGCATTAGCTGACCAAAACTGTAGTTTTGCATTATGTATATTTACGTAAATATCCAAATAACTGTAATTTTAAGCACACGACTCAACAACTTAGTAGCATAGCAAACTTAATCGCCGTCTCCTTCAAAACTGAACGATAGTTGTTTTGTTATAATGTTATTTTGTACTTTTGTTATGTTTTTGTTCAGCGTAACCATTCGTCGGGAATATTGTGCGTATTTACTAGTAACGGAACTGTCTACAATAAATTTAACATTATTTTCATGTTCTGTTGTCTCGAAGTATGTGGAAGTTCCGACATTTCAGAAGAAAATCTCCGAAGTTTGCTTTAGTCCAAAGTTTATCGTCCAAACATTTTCATGATTAAAGATTCGCATCTTTGTATACAATTACTACATATTTGATTTCGCTTCATGTAACTTTATTTTTTATCAGATATGTGTACGCGATTATGTCCACTGCACAATATGCTGTAGGTTAGCGAGAAACCTTTGATCTTGTGAGATAGGAATGAAAGAATTGGAAGAATAGCGATGTTTCTCGTGTTGTCATCCATTGGTATTAATGTACCAACCAGAGATCTATTGGTTCATGAAACAAAGAGGTCTTTTGTAATCGTTGGTGGCACATTTACATTTACAAACAAGAAACATCGCTATTCTTGTATCATTAAAAAAACGTGCAAAACAGTATTTTGCATGCACGATATTGAGCTGTTAGGGTAAAAAAGCAAGAAATTGCAGGTTAAATTTAAACAAAAAGAATTAACAAGCAAATCCCTCCCCCTCCCCTCACCCCCACAGTATAAATGATCCATTGCTCAACTGCGGTACGTGCCTGAATATGAATATCTTAATAACTTCCATATAGAAACTGGCAAGAAATGTATGACCGCAGACGGTAGTCCCGTGCTGAGTCCGAGGCATCGCGCGTCAACCAGAGGGCGGTCCAAACGCGTCAAGACGGATCACGCAGTCTGCCAAGCTGGTGCATTACTGGCGCTGATGGCTGTGGGGCGAGACATCGGTAGACTAGCTGGGTTGGAGTCTTCTCCTCACAAGACATTTTCCAGGCATAGATCTTTAACGGGCAAACGGAGCCGCGAATTTTCTCCATCCCATGGAATGTCATGGATAGGTTCTCTGTCATCCGAGGACTCAGCTTTCAGTGCTTCTGATAAGCAGTTGTCTTCGCCAGAACCGAGTCCATCTGATACAAATTTCAGCAGGATTTCAGCTTCGGATGCTGGGATGATGCGAGGGCCAAATAAACGGCCCCTTTCAACGCCAGTGCTTCTTAAAGCTACCTTTTACCACGAATCGTCGCCGCCAAGATATTTCGAAGACCCTTCATCGCCTACATTTAGAGACATGAGTAGTTCTTCAACTTCTGTTGAGAACTCGACCGATGCTTCATCGACGGAAAATGCGCTTATCGATTTAAGTGTGTTTGAGAGGCGAGATCGCCGCTCTCGCTCTTTAGATTCAAAGGAACTGAACAAAATTACAGACATTGACATAGCTTTAACAGACTTAACACTAACCGGTTCCGACGCATCGTTAAATACGATACGTCATAGATTGTCTTCCTCGAATGCGGAACCGAGTGTAGAGATTCGAAAACTTCCACCTCCACCCCCTTCGCCGAGACTAAAATCCCCCATGCGGGAGGTCTTTAACCACGAGCCAGAGGCTCCAAAACAGTTTAACCTGAGTCTGGCGGATGGAAAGGGCCCAGTTCGACCAAGACCACGGCCCAGGCAGTTGAGTCTGAGCCCTTCTTCAGAAACCTCCACGACTGTGAGCCCTCTCTTAGAGAGTCCCTCCAATGAATCAAAGGAAAAACTAACTCTTTTGGACGTCGAGGTTGAAGGGCAGACACGGGACACTACGCGGCCTTTAATTCATCCAGAAACCGTGAAGAAGCCTCTGTCAATCAAAGACCTGGAGAAAGAATTTGTCGGAGTTTAACTCCGCGGTGCTTTGGATAGTACTGCGCTGTAAGTAACTTAAATTGACTTGAATTGTAAAATTTCCGAAATTGTCCAAATGAACAACTAAATGTGCTGATATTCGGTACAGCGGATGAACAAAGCACACATCCCATTGCACTACAGCAAAACCCAGCATATAAGAACTTCCTGTGATACGAACCTGAGCCTGAAATTAGGATTATATTAGCTATATCATTAGCTATCGTTAGATATCACTAGATATCATTAAGTATTAGTTTTAAATAAAAACCTACTGCAGGCTGATATGGGGAAAATGTAGGTTGTTATATGTGGGGTTTGTTTTGTACAGCAAGGAATTTCACTTCAGAGTATTGGCTGTGTTCGAAATATTTGCTTCCGGAGATTCCGAACACCTACAGCATGTTTGAAACAAACAATGATTTCTGTATGGTGATAAAATCACTCAGTCTGCTAAATTCAACAAATACAATAGTAAAAGTTAAATATGTTATTCGTTGGAAAAATTGTGTAGTTGGCTCTACGAGCAAGTACTTGCGAACTCAGAAACGAAGTTTCGTTCGCCGGGACAAGAGAGACTACCAGTGATCATTAACAAAGCTGCTGATCAAAAAGTCCTGAAGTAAAACATTTTATTTCACTATGCTTTTGTTAGAAAACAAGTTCGGCTAATTTTTGCTTGAAGTCGGCGTACTGTTGTCGCGCGACAGATGGGTCCACCAAATCCATGAAAATCTTTAAATTTTCATTTCTGAGAACTCAAGCTGCACTCAATAAAAAGTCCACGAATTTTCTAAAACCTTCCCAAGTCCATGAAAGGCCGTATTTTCCCAGGGTTCATACAGGTTCTTGAAGTCCTTGAAAGACCTCGAATTTAGTTGGCAAGAAATTCAAGGGCAAGGCCTTGGAAACCTTGAAAACGAGATTTTTGAAGCAAAGGCCTTGACATGCCTTGACTGTTTTGTTATTCTATGAAACTTAGACAGTACAGTTGTATGACAAAGTTTGTGCTGTCAAAATGATGTTTACTGTTAGGAAAAGGTTCGCCAATAATATGACATCTACAGTATAATAATGCATGATAGTGAAGTTGTCAAGTCCTGCATGTACTGTACATTAGTTTTGGTTAGGAAACCTTGAGCCTTGAGCTTTGACAAGATGTGGTTCTTGAAGAAGGGTCCAATGTCCTCTCCATGGAGAGTAGTAGTAAGAAGAATTCAAACAATGGGTTACCCAGCAAACAATAATCTCTCGCCTGCTTGTTGGAAAAAAATTCGGTTTGTTGACGCTGCAGTCGTTTGTAAACATACCATGGCGGTCATTCGCAACAAGTGCTGCAGATTATTATTTGAAATCTGTACATACATAGTTAATCTTTTGCAGAACTTATATTTGTGGACAAGAGCTTGGATTTCTTTTGCTACAACTAGAATAGGGCAATTTGAACAGGGTTCGCACTGCTCTTGGAACTCCTGGAAAACGCCTTGAAATACAGGGTTATTCATGTACTCCAGGAATTCTAGAGAGAAAGTGTTGAAGAAAGAAGGAAAGAGTTTAAGCAAACTGGTAATACAGTAAAAACCCGCGAGTAAGAACCTGCATTTTCCAGGGTTAGCCTAAACATGTTCTTACATAAATGGTGGTTAAGATAAATTTAGGCTATCTAGGTTCTTAATAGGTTCTTAATTTCTGGCAAAAAATTATGTCGTTGCTAAGAGAATTTTGGTGATCAGCAGCCTTAAATTTGCATACCTAATGATTGCTTATATATTAATATGACACTTTAAATTAATTAGTATTGATATTGCAACTACTGTACTCATCCAGAGTGATCACATTATATAATTTTCTCTTGAAGTAAATATTTTAATTGATTTTTGAAAATAAGAACCTTTCTCCAAATTTTAGGCTAAAGAGGTTCTTATATAGAGGGGGTCTAAATGACAAATTTTAGCCTAACAATTAGTTCTTAAATCTTAGGTTCTTACTCGCAGGTTTTTACTGTAGAATGTACATGATTGTACATGTACATGCAGCAAAATAATGCAATAAGATTGATCACAAAAAAATAACACTAATCATTATTATTATACAACTGAGTCAGTAGAGTTCAAACCACAATCTTGAGAAGGAGAGGAACAAGTACAAATATCCCATGATATACTCATATTCGTACTGTAGGTTGGTTTATATTTGAATGTACATGTATGGTACTGTAGGAAGTAAAGTAGCTTTTGTGGTAACCCGCTTAAGGGACTCTCAGGTTCAGAACATTCTGAATGCAGTTGTATATTAATTATCAAATATCTTAGGATCCATATACAAATACATGTAGTTTAGCTCAGGATATTTCTACTACTTTTTTAGTCATCTGCATTGTACCAGTTGGAGACACTGTACTGTTCAATAAGATATATATATACATAATATAATTTAAGTCTGATGGAAGCCTCTAAATAAATATATAAATGAATACAGTATGTGTTCCCAAAAATATATAATTAATAAATAATTAATCTTTAAGTGACTTACCTGTGTGAAGATAACAATGCTACTTCCATTCCTAATTCCAAAGCTTCTATTGTTAGTACCTGCAAAATGAACACACGCTGATCATACATTGTACACGTTCCTGCAAACTCTAATTTAAAGAGAATTAGGGGTGCCACACATACATTCATTTCCATAATTGGTTTGGGCCTATGGGTTTTGTCTAGCCATGCACTGGTAGGACCATTTTCATGTTTTGAGAGGCAAGATAGTGCCATAAATGATTAAAGGGATTTTAAGCTAGATTTTAATTTATAATGGAGATCGAGTTACAAAACAGAGATGAGAAAAATAAGTGTGCAACCAAAACAAGGGACCTAGCTTTGCCCTTTGGACGTCTCCCCTAACTCAATCAATCAATAACTTTATTATAGTGTCAAAAACCTCTAGCGAGGTTCACCTCGCTACTCAGTGACACCATGAATAAGACTGTCACTATTTTACAGTAATGCATGCAGCCACTGTTCTAGTGGTGCATGTCTAGCACAACTCCATGTGAACTCAAACAATATCAGGTCTACATTTGAATAAAAAAAACATGGAATGCATTAGAAAGTTCGATAGTACAATTGTATAATTATGTATTATTTATTAAATAAATACACATTTATAAGCCTATTGGAGCTGTCACTGACATCAAACTACTAACTAAAGGTAAAGAGTGCTCAATCACTTAATTGTGTATATTCTATAGCTGAATAGAAATATATGTAACAACTAAAATGTGATTGTTAACTTCTAAAAAAGTGGTCACTCTAATTAATTATCAAGTGATTGTTAATTGTTAGTAATTTTCCATCTGATACGGACCTGTGGTAGGCTGGAGTTGACACTTGGAACAATCAGTGAGTTTGCGTACTCAAGAGGGCTAACATTGATTATCACTACATGGTGGTCGGAACTGGGACGGTGCTGACAACACACCTCAAATAGGACCTAAATAAGAACAGACATTTAATTTATGTCAATTGCAGTTTGCTAGACAATTAACATATATATAATATAATTATTTTGAAAATAATTAATAACACATGTACATGTAGTCATAACGAAATTTTATTTACTTTATTTATCCCATGCCATAAAAAATACAGCCAATCAGAAGACTGGAAAGCTGTTGCATGTTCTGCGATATGCAATGGGTAGTATTCCATTCTGTTTCATCATTGGTTCTCTTTCACTTACATTGTAAGGCATCAGGGATTTAAAGTAGTTATGTGATGCTCTCTCATGGAATACAGTGGAACATGCCACTTGTCACCTAAAGGCTCGTGTGTAAGGCATGGGATAAAGTAGTTATGTGATGCTCGTTTGTGGGATACTGTGGAACATGTCACTTATGACTTGTATTTTCTTTGTATGCACACTCACCTACATGTAAAGGCTCGTGTGTAAGGCATGGGATAAAGTAGCTATGCAATGCTCTCTCATGGGATACATGTATACTGTGGAACATGCCAATTGTCACTTGACATACATGTACATGTATGGCTTTGTATACACACTCACCTAAAGGCTCGTGTATACATGTATACGGAAAATACAAGTGACTCGTGGCATATTCCACAGTGTATATAGCTAACACTACAGACTAAAATAACTGAAACAAGTGAATAAATTATGTAAATCAGTGTACAGATACATGTGTAATCTCAGACAGCATTCAGCACCATAATGACAAGGATCCAAGACATTTAAATTTTACTTACCTCTTGCTGTTTGACCTTTGTAAAATTAAATTTTGTAGGATCAAATGGCTGCATAACACTGGCCATCTTCTCTGGTTTCCTTCTCTGTGTGAATCTTTTCTCATTTAGCTTTTGTTTAATGGGGAAAAAAAGAAAAATAAAATGAATCAGTGTTGGCCATATATAACTTCTCAACAAACAGTCAATTTCTGCCCCAACAAATTACATGTACAGTATGCATGAAAAGCCAACTGAATTTAAACCATTGCTGTGTCTCAAAGTTAGAATAATATATAATATGTAACATCCTAACTAAAGGAATTGGGTGCTTCGATCTTCCAAGCTTACAGAAGGTCTTGCAACTGGAGACTCGAGATTCTAAACCTCGATCAATGCTTTACAACCAAATGATACAAATATAATGAACATAAACAAGTAATCTGTACATTGTTGCAATGTTAGCACTGAACTTCGATGTTCACTTGGAGCTTTCTAATTAATATGGCCTTTTTCATCAACTTGACGGTCTAGCAGAGTGTATGTATTGGGATGAAAATGGTGTAAAAGAGTCGATAAGAACAGATAAAACTGAAGTCATGATTGAGTCTTGCAACTTTTCTCATGACTGTGTAACCCAATCATGGAGCAGGCACTGGCGACCACAGGGAAGACTGGTAGGTGCATACATGTATCTATAGGTTTGCAGTTTCTTTTGGCATTGATGCTGTCGCTTTTCCTCCCAGTCAGCTATTAGGTTAGCCTCATGATGCTTTGCACTTTTTAATTACTCATGCAATAAGTGAATCTCCAGGTACAACACATGATTGCATGTACATGCACTGTACAGTTGCACAGTCACGGTAAGTACATGTACGTTGTAAATCTCCAGGTTTGAGACACTTTTTCATGTTCATTTTCTGAAGCTCCAGGTTTGAGTTTGCCTGAGGTTGGAAAGTCTAATTACTTTGTATGAAATGTGGCCAAGTCAGTAATTAATAATAATTAGAATATCAAAGAACATTCGTCTAGGTGGGGCCGCAGTAGAAGCAGACACTGAAATGGGAGTTACAGTGTATAAATTGGCTCAGGTTTCTGGCTTTTATCCCAAGAACAGTTGTGAACTTTAACAATATGTGGATATCTACGATGATCATACTGCATGTACACTGAGTGATGTACATGTATGCTACAGGTTAAATAAATATATTATAATGTAGACTACATTTTACTGTACATCCACAGCAAATGGTGACCACCTCAGTATTTATTATATAATATATTTATTATATTATTATTATTAAATATTATTATTATATATATTATATAATATTTAAAATCAGGGGGCAGGGTTCAATTCTCCTCTTGTCAAACTTGTAAGTTGTCAATAAAATTATCGTGAAAAAAGGTTGTTTGTTTTGCACTAATTAAATTACTACATAGCAGGAGATGCAATATAATTAAGTATTAATAAAATAAATTAAAATTGTTCCATAACAAACTATATATCTAAGTTCTTCATTTACTTTGTATTATCATTAATAGTATCTTTGTATTATAGTTGTTGATTTTTTTCCCACATCTCTAAACCAACTTAAACATAATGAAATATTTTCTGCTTGACCACAGCCGCTTAACTTGACTAAGGCTATTGTTATTCTTAAGTGGCTTCAATCCTCCAAATACGGCAATTACATCTCTTTTTTGTAAACTTTTTGAGGATTCGAATAAAATGGAAAGTCATTACTCGGTCAAATGTTAGCTCATTAATGCAACAAAAAACATCACATTTAGCCCCCACGAAGGACTGAATCTAGTAAAATTTTGCATTAGAAAAATGGTGTATTGTGATGTGATTCCCATACAGCATTTCCTGATTGCATTGTCTCTTAGAGGCGATAGAGTAACGCGTATTGTGCCAAAACAGTAGCCGCCAAAACACTCTTGATGATACATCGTATAAAGCTTTCGTTGGAGTACGCACTGCTTTCTGGGATCGTTTGAGCAAGCCTGTACCTCTCCAAAACAAACATATCATTGGCCCAACTATCAGTAAATAAACATTCCAAACAATAATCCTAACCCTAACAACAATGAACGGTACAGGATACTGGGACCATTTGCAACGGTACAGGTTTATTCGATCGTTTGTCTAGACGGGCCCAGCCCTTTGGTAGTTTGTGGAGTGGGGATCGTCATCTTCTTCTTGCGTCTCGTTGACTATGACTGATCAGTAAACATACAACAAAATGCTTAAATGTATGCGCATTGAATGGCATAAGATAAGGCAGATGCTTGATTCGTTGAAGTTTTCTTGTTCATTTATCGACGGAGGTATATGACGAGGATTAAACAGTTAGAGACAGATAGAGCATATTCTTACAAAAACATTCCTGTCGCCTTGGGCATGTCTAATGACAAATTATTTTATTACTGTAGTTGATGTATTAATTCTTGAATTAAATCATTTTGCTGTTTGTTACATACAGAGCCCAGCGTCGCGCAATCTCATAACCGACAAGGATGTGACAGGCTTCACTCCCGTGCATTACGCGGCAAGAGAAGGCCATCTGCAGGTAATGTAGGCAACGCAGAATTCAATAGATTTAAAGGAGCTCTCACCATGTCATTGCAATATGTGACATGTGTACTTGAATCTTAAGGGAGATTCAGTACTACCAGTTGGTAGTAGTTGGTGTTACGACTTGAATCTTAAGGGGGCTTACTACCAGTTGGTAGTAGTTGGTGTTACGACTTGAATCTTAAGGGGGCTTACTACCAGTTGGTAGTAGTTGGTGTT
>JANVCJ010080820.1:0-11319 GCA_026413505.1 Epizoanthus ramosus | reverse complement strand
AGAACAGAAGGGACTCGAATCTTGCAGTTTAATAGAACGGGTTGACGGCATGGCACAGGATTGATCGACTTCTTTTATAGAAAAGTTGCAAAATGATATTTCAAATGTGTGCAAAGTTTTTTATTTTCAAAAAGGGAACGGAAGAGATTGCGAAATATGACGTGACTGAAATTGAGACGAGAGTGTATTAATTAAATACATTAACACTGCGCGCCCAACCGGGATCCATTAACACCTTAGCTGCCAAGTACAAACAAAATTTCCCGCGAATGACAAAAGGTTCAGAAAACATATTCTTCAATATCTCCGCAAGTTTTTAATATTTCGAAATAAAATTTTCAACAATTTGTAGTACTATTAAACTGGATTCCAAACAGTGAAAAAACAGAAAACTAAAAAAGTGTATCTGAAATCTTATTATGTAACCTTAATTGCTGGCTTTCATATAACTGAATGCTAATATTTAAATGTACACAATTTAGTGTAGGTTTTACATTCATTTATACAGAAAATCATAAGAGTAGATCACACTCAACATAATATGGTAATGTAATCATCCAAAAGTCACTATCTGCATGGACTTGACTAAAGGTAGCCATTTTATGTTTGAATTAGCTTCATCAAGCATATATTTGTTGCTAAAATATCAAAATCAACATCTTTAGATTATTAAATTATATAAAAGTAATACCAGATATCAGGTGATTCATTAAGCAATGAGATGTTGTTGACTGGTGCTCTGTGGAACATGAATTTTTGTTTACTCAAGGGAACTAGTGTTACCCAAGTTTCAACTCTGGCCATACTTTTAAAAAGTTAAATGATAAATGCTAAGTTGGAGTGAAAACTTGTAAACTATTTACTTCCAGAAACAAATAATATCATGAATTAGTTTGTTAACCAATCACAGTGTGCATACTATTTGAACAATGTAACAATCAATGTTCTTTTCTCATATAAAGTAAAGTATCTTAAGTATCATTTCCTAACTTTAAAACCAGTTAACGAAAACCCATAACATCACATGACCATTTATTTGCAGCCTCAAAACTCCTAGCACACCAAATGTTCTCCTTAAAGTATACAGCTCTAGGCCCTGTCAGTAATAAGCTTTTAAAAACCACCATTTTCAAGACACATTAGTGTGCACAGAGCTGAAAAACAAGTCCTTTTTTTGCTTAATGCATTTTCAAAAGTCTCAATCTCCTTATTTACCATTTTCATGTAAGCAATCAGCAAAAATGCATAACACAGTATGAAAATGGATTTAAAATATAGATGGGATCTTACTCCATATTTCGGTAGATACTTGCATAAGATTGTTGTGTACTGGCATGTACCGAAGCATAAATTAGCTTCTTAAAATAAAATGGTGTCTTAATTTTATTTTTCTGACAATTGATAATCACAAAAAAATATTGTCAAGGTTTAGACCATTTAATCCTATAACACAGCTGCATTGGTATTGTTCTTTAAATGGGATTCTGGTCACACAAATCGCATTAAGTAGTTCTTGTCAAAAATCTGTCATGCAATCTATTCTACATCAATAAACATGACAAGAACATCTTTGAAAATACTGTATGGCTGACAACAAGTTCAATGCCGCTGAGTCTTGTATCATATCTGATCTCAGAATATGGTCTAATCTTAGGGCATACACTGTATAGTGTATATGCATGGTTTAATAGTCTCATGTGCCATCTTTGCTTGACATAGTATTTAGGTACTACTTCACCAGCAAATAAATATATAGTTTACACTAGAAGACGTTCAGAGAACTTGACACTTTTCACTTTAGTTTAACTAGCATTTGATTACTTATGTTTTTATTACAGACTGATTGTAAATCAAATTATTACTATTATTATTATTATATATGTACAGACAAGAAATGACCCCATGGCAGGAACTTTATGCTAATAATCTCAATATCTACCCTGATATAACAGTGCCACGTTCCTTTGTTAATCACAGTTCCACTGTTAATTTTTTTAATAATTTAAACGCTGGGAAAAACACAAAATTCTACACTGGTCACTCAGTCACAAGATTTTTTGGAAAACACGTATTAATTATAGCAGACATACACACATACAGTACATGAATTCAATATTTCAAAACATGGAATTCACTATGTCTTTATACCCATAAAACATATTCCAATGTCACGTCATAGTGAGCAGCTGCGTTGAAATCTACTCCATGCACTATTCGCACGCGTTTATTTTGGTCAATTCATTTGCATTTTGAAATGTGAAAGGCGATATAAACAATGGCGAGACACACTGCTTTTACGGTTCTAAACACGTACATCTCGACTAACACATAACCAACTTCCCAATCAAAGCCTGTATAGCCACAGAGCGAATATGATATCAAAACACTTGACATGTTTTCATTTGGCAACGAATTACTCGAAGAAATCTAGACTTCATTGCTCTCATACAATCAGCTCTTTGCCATCTGGTATACTTCAATGGCACGCTTTTGTGCAACACTTTTCAAAGGAATTTTTTAAAAAGCTTCGTGGTCGAATTAATCTCAATAAATTACTGCACAGTATTTGTAATAAATCAAACTGAAAAAAGGCTTGAATTCCCTCCAAATCTCTGGGGAACGTTTGTCAAGCGACAAGACGAAAGATTATAGAATGTTGCAGATGTTATCACGTAGGGAAACGTAACAAAGGTAGCTAGAGCAATACAAATGAAAACATGAAAAATAACATATTACATGTTCGTGAAACTACTTGTTTGGATCCCCTATATGAATCACATAATGAACAAAAGCCAGTTTCAGTTAGAGAGAACTCGATCATCTTCCTGCTCACCACGCCAGCCAATTCCCAGACTTCAAACACTGCACGCCTTGTGTTCTCTGTCGGACGTGAGCGACTCGCTGTTCCATTACTAGTGTTAAAGTCCTTTGCGGAAGATCAGTTATATTTCACCAAATTATAACTACAACCAACAAACCTTTTGCCATCATCTCGCATCACACATGGAAGTGTCTTGGTTTCCAAATGTATTAGTGAAACTCAAATGCCAAGCCAGTATATTGTATACAGACGAAAGGTCGTCTTCCAATGGCAATGGCGAACAACCCAAAGATACAAGGCCATAAATAAATAACAAGTCGCGGGTATAGAAGTCGGTTAAGCCATGTTTGCACCAAACCACTTTTATCATTAAATGTGTATCGTTGTAGAATTCGAGGAGCTCAGTTTATGAATACTGACTATCCATACGCGAAGTACAGTTAACCGTTCGATTTCTCCTTTCAGTCGAAGACATGGACGTGCTTACAACAGGCAGAGAAGTTAGAATCATTTTTCTCAAATATCGCCAGTTCTATCGTGTTTATCAAGGAAATAACACCTCGCGTTGTCAAAACATAGATTAATCACCAGTGAAGGTAAATTACAGCTAAAAAGTAAAGTAAGAAACGGAATAAAGGGTATTTACCTTGAGTAACCGCCGGCATTACAAACCCTTCTAGTTTTCTTTTGCGAACAACTCATCGCTACTTGTTACCACCAGCGGCCATTTTAATGAGCATGACGTCACGGCTGGTGGTCACGTGGTTCAAATTGATCGACGAAAAATGATTTTGTGACGATGACGGACAGATTCGGCTAAAATGTTTTGGCGCTTTTCGGTTCTAATTATTCCTTGTTTTTTCCAATTTTAAGCCAAGACTTGCAGCGTATGTGAAGCTTTTCTTGACTTCGCGCAACGGTGAAGTTATTTTTTTTTCTATTTTCATTGTGTTGAGTTTTATTAGGAAATTTATGGATAAAAATCCTTAAAAATTAAATAGGAGCAGTTTTGTGTTTTTGGCATGGTATTTTAGATGTTATCGTGATTCACACCGGATTTGTCAAGATGAAAGACGCTATTATTAATAAAAATGACTCAAGCACAGCAAGCAAGCAATAGAATCTATAAACAGAACCTTTGCCATGATCTGCGACGAGTGAGCAATTCTTGTTTGGGACGAAAATAATAAAATGTTGAACTTCATTCTTATAATTCTGTTTCTAACAAACGGGTCATGTTTTGGAGGATAATAGAACTCAGGTGGTCTCGTCGATCAAACCGACAAGTTGTACGCAGCTGTACATCCGGGTCACCCAGCTCACTGGCAGGTGCATTTTATTTCGGCAATTCTAAATTTGGAAATCGACACCCGTAAGCGCCGAACTCCTTGGAAACTGGGAAACATTTTAAATTATATCCGTCAAAGCCACATGTCATGCTCCTAAGGGACTAAACACATTTTACGAGAAGCTGTTTTCAAGAAATATATAAATCGTCCATAAAATTCTAATCCACGACTTCTTGCCTTTGCGATCCATAGATCTCCTCGCACTGTTTCTACTTCCTAAAGCACCATTCAACAAACCATATGCTTTTCAAACGATTAATAATTCACTTTACACCATTTAAATAAACCTATCATATATGATTCGCTTCGTAAAAAGTGAAGTATTATTGTGTTGGGGTCGAGACTGAGAAGCCAAACTGACAAGTGCAACTTGACAACACAGCATCACACTGAGCACAGTGTTCGTAGTTTTCAGATGAATATATCACACCGACTGCATTTACTACATTTTAACTGGACAACAACTGTGACAAAGATGAGAACGGTTTTCATACGGTAACACACAATCACAACAGGCATGTCACTATGTCAGTAGCGAGACAATTGAAACATTAAATAAGGCTCTCTCTTCTGATTGGAAGAAACCCATCTTATGCTAATTAGCCGTATTTCTGGTGAAGTTATTGTATCAGGGTAGCATCTGTCGCGCCACAGAATGGGAAACATTAGGAAACATTAGAAAACACACCGTGGCTTCTGTCACAAACCCAGTTAGCAACATATGTATTATTTACATAGGGTCTTCTCTTGGGATTCGGTCGGTATCGCTTCTCCTTAGCAAATGTTATCCCACAAATACCTCCAAAATAGATTCCACGCGTTTTGTCGCATCGGAGTTTTCCATACCTTACATCACGCCAACTTTTACAAATCTAGGGCAGATATTATGAGGACAAAACTTTCAAAAAAGCAATTCGCAAAAATTATTTTTTTGCGCAGTAAAAAAAAAATTAAATCACATCAGTAAGTTATTGCATCTACAATTTAAATTAAAATTTTCAAGACTGGTAGAAATATTTAAAACATGATGCGTTGAAAAAAAATAAATGAGTACAAAATGAAAATGCATTCATACCGTTGTATTTTGAATGGTGCATAATGTCGGCGAATTTCATCGACTTGGCGTGTTAGTTGAACGGGGCAAAAGAATCGTTAGTATGAGCAAGTCTCGAGGGCAGCCGTGAGATTCGGAGAAGGAGCGTTCAGAAACCCAAACCAACACGACAGTAATGACATCAGAAAACTCTGCCACACAAACACCTGTACATCCGGGAACCGACGGCAGCTGCTGCAGCTGCCTCCAAAGCGTACGTCATGATTAATTAACGCGGGCTCAGCATTTGACATAAATCCGTGAATTATTTACAGTCAGCCTCAATACAGTGTCTTAATAAATAAGAAAAAATAGACACAAAAGGCAAAAACCTCGACTTTTTGAATTCAAAATCGCTGTTACCAGCGCAACGCTTTTACGAAGTTTCTAAATTATCATCTGGTTTATCTTAAAATTAACAGTGTAGTCGTTATGTACAGATTTCGATCGTAGATAACGTGTCAGCGAAAGATGAGGATATAGAAAATTAAAATATGTGTAGAACCGCAACAAGGCTTGTATGCATGGGGATGAGGTAAACACGGACATCTTGTAATGTATTTCAACATTAATTAGAGAGACTTGACTGCACCTGCCCTGCAACTTCCATATATGGCATGTTACCAACGCAATGATTTAAACCAAATAGAAAAAACTTGTTTTTAATGAAAAGTGCTTGGAAACTTTACCGTCTGTTGTGGAAAAAATATTATAAATTTTTGGCTTGCCGTTGGTAAATGAGTGTTTATGCAAATTTTCATGCAGAGAAAACTGACAGATAGACATGAAATTCATTTTAAACGTTAAGAGATTAAGTCGGTGTTAAAGTCAACTGTTTCAATTGAAATTCTATTTTGACATTCTGATATCGGGGAAAACGTTCGTTTTCAAAAGAATGGATTGCACTATGATAAGACTGCTAAAATTATTGATGAGCATTTCAATATTTCTTATACAAGATAACTTTATTGCTCTTTTCTCCGTTGGGGCTTTCACTAATTTCACATCTAACAGGAAATGAAAAAAAAAGTAAATGATTCTCAGAAATTAGATGTTATATTATTTTCGTTTTAGGATTGTTATAAGATATAATTTAATAAAGGTTGTCAACATGAAAGCAATTATTTTTAAAATATGCATGCAGGTTTTGGGGTCGCTTTTCTTAACATCTACTATCGTCTGTCGAATGTAGTAGGAAAACAAACCATACAACACGGTTCCCACGCTCTGAGTAAGTAGTTTCAGGATAACGAAAATTTAGTGAGAGAAATCTTAGAAATTGCCGGAACAGACTAGCTCCTTAAATCAACACAGCTATTCTCTATCAAAACATTTAATTTGTGTCTGCCAGTACAGAATTTTATCCCTGGTTTATAATTAAACTTGATTGTCTTCTTTAAACATATCGACAGAATTTTTACAACAGCAAAGAAATTTCAATTTCCTCGAGACACGTCCCTATGGACTATATTAGATGGACATTAACCCTAACAGCGCTATCAATTCGGGCTTTTTAACTTAAGTTTTCTAATATAATTAATATTCGTAAAATTGGAGTTGCTTTATGGAAACCCACATCATAACTTTATGGAAACTATTGTAATTCAGGGGTCTAACTATAATGCTTTCAGCTCACTGCAGGAAATTACTGAAAATAGCAAGCAAGGCAGCTGTATTGCACGTTGCAAAGGAAATCAAGTGATATTTGAGAGTATTTCTTACCCGGCCTCGGTGAAACCACTTAAGAATTACATTTCCAATTGCTTTCTAAGTAAACCGAATCAACTTTTACACCTTCCAATGCTTTTAAAATTATGCTTTTAAAATTATGCTTCTTATCTTTACTTCTTTTATTATTAAAGTTTTGTTTTTTATTCAGTTAACATTCTCCAGCGCCAAAAAGCGTCAGAACCCCGAAAGTGTCAGCTGAATCTTTCTATGTCTCGTGCGAGAAAGCTAGTTCCAAAGTGTTATTTCTTTTGTACGTTGTGCTTGTTCATTTTCTTGAACTGTAAAAACAACTTTCATAAGCAGCAGCGAAAATGTAATCAATATAAAAACATCCTGAATATTGCAGGCTGTATAATATAGTTTAACCGACATGCTAGTTTAGACATGTGTCCAAACCGAGTACATGTATGCTGTATTTTCATGAAGGATACAAAAAGGGAGCAGTTAATGTTAATAATATGTTTCAAGTGTTTCACAAGAGCAGCGTTAAAAAGAAACTTGCTTTTGAAAATTGTTTCCCAACTACAGTCTACAGAAAAAGAATCAGTATTATTTTAGCCAAACACGGAAATCGTCACGGCGTTCTATATGAAAACCGTCAAATGGGAAAGTAAAATGCAATTGGAAGTGTGATGTTACATTTCATAAAACCTTTAGCATGTAGATATACAAATTCTATAAAGTTGTGTTCACAAGACGGGATGAGCCCTACGATGCTCCGAATATAGTTTAAGCCAATTTCGATCTGGTTTATATTGCGCGTTATTATATATTATGTTTATAATCAATTAAAATTTTTCTCAAGGATAAATTTATGCGAACAATTCGCAAAGGTTGATATTCATGCCTCCAAATCGTTTCGTTCTCATCAATACTTCTTTTGTCATGTACGGCGGAGGTTCTTCCCTCCCTAAGATATCCAAACTGATTACCGTAGAAATTCTGGTTGCAAGTTTGGAATAATACCAGCAATGCAGTGTATGCCTGCATAATTATTATCCTATAATAACCGAATCTAGTAAAATGATTTCGCTATCACAGAAGTAGATTAGTTTAATGGGAATTAAAAATGTATTCCAATTCAACACGGAACACTCCCAAATTTTTCTTTAGGGTGCTAAATCTTTACTTATTAAGAATAACTGAAACATTTTCAGTTGCTTAAGTTTTTTTGCAAATCGATATATAAACGGAACAAGAGTATTACATTATTAAAACTGACCCACAGACAGTAATGGATGTTTTTCATGAAGCAATCTCGCAGCACAACATAATCAATCCAGTCCAACACTTTGTGCTGAAGACAAGTAATCACGTTAATTCAGTATGATGGATTAATCAACTGAAAGTAAATAGGTTATGTTTCTTGTTTCTGAACGCCGTTTTTCAGTATTCTGTTCTACATGAAGTAAAACTCGGTCTCGGAAATGTAGGACCGTGACATTTCAACGATCCTTCTTCAATAGAGCTTACAGAACATGAATCATTCTACTAGGCACCCGTGGACGTAAACACCCAACTCTTAGTCAGTTTAAGAACATGTTATTCGATCGATCACTATAACTCCTCTCTACTCTGTAACTACAATGCTGAAGACCCGGCCCCGTACTTGGAAATCAGTATGTCGAAAATGTAAACCCCTAGAAGTCACTGTCACTAGCTGCTGCTAGTTTTTTCCCCTTTCTTCTGTAATGTTTTAAATGTTTTTATCTCCGGGCCCACAGCAATTGGTGCAAACTATTGTGGTATCCCTGCCAATTTAATGACATGTTCTTGTCTTGTATTTTGTTTTTCTTTTCAGCGAAGCATAATATATAGATAGATAAATAGATAAACGTAACATGAGAAGAACGAGAGCGATCAATTCTTGTCAGTCGAAACTAGATATACTGATACTGATTATCGCAACTTATAACTAGGATTTATAAAGTATATATTCTTCAGTGTTGTTGTTGTTGTTGCTGTTGTTGTCGTCGTTGTTGTTGTTGTTGTTGTTGTTGTTGTTGTTATTGTTGTATTGAACTCATTTTCTCGTATTTATGTAGCTCTTAGAAGACTGGGAATGGGGACAGTTACTGAAATCGGCTATTTACCGGCTGGCTGCTTTTACTAACCCGAGGAGCTTATAATCCGGTGGGGTGTGGCCGCTTATATAATCGGGCGGCAAATAACCAGGAGAGCCTAGGGACGATGGGATACTGATTATGTTCCAAATATTTTTTGTACAAATTTGCAATAGTCGCAAGATATACAAGCTGTTTAACTGCAGGATATAGCTGTAAACAAATTCCGGTTATAAGCTACCCCCGGTTATAAACCCACTGTCAACATTTCCTTGTTTACTTTGTTTACTCATTACCTACTTTTAAATCTGCTTTTAAACACATATTTTAAATTAGTTTTTAATGTAATGCTTCTTAACACATCTGTTTTAAATTAGCTCAGATTATTATGTGGTGTGAACATATCCAGATGTAACACACGCAATATAAATGCTTATAAATGTATTTTGTTGTTGTTGTTGTTATAGCATAAACGCTTTCATTCACAGAAGACTGCACAACTTCAAATAGAACAATAAGTTTTAATTATAATTACAATTAATTATAGCTTTACTACTTTATCATCACATCATTAACGAAACTGTTCCACAATATTGAAATGAATTAGCGATTTATTGTGGCGTATAAGAATTCAGGGCAAAGATAACAGATAATGCTGTATGTTAGTCTCGACGTATTGCCGGTATTAGCAAAACTTATTTTCATTCCGCTTATAACTACCCCCTGGATATCACTATAAGCCACCCCCGGTTTATAAATCCACCCAAAACCTCTTGGCCTTACGAACCAGTGTAAGCCCTGGGCCCACGATAAATACTAAGTATTACCAACATATTTCGGAAATCGATTTAATAACGTGTATAGTGATAACTGATATGATATTATTAATTGAAGCAATAAACTCCGATGTTTGATCAATGGTGATTACATTATCTAAAATCCAAATATCCTACTCATGCGGGTTTGTACTATATATACTACTGCTCGTGCAATAGCCTGCATGTATAAAAACATGCCCTCGGTGATTATTTCTGCCCTATGCACGGTCACACTTCTGCCATGCTTGGCCGGGAGGAAGCCGAGAAAAGGACTGGCGCGAGGAGATAGAAACGGTTTATGGGCCCCGCTTCGCTCGGCGTTCGAGTATAGTGTCTCCGGCCGAGTATTTGAACGAACAGAGCGTCTGTTTTGCAGACTATACTCATGCAATGGTGGCAGTTATAGGTCGTTTTCACATAAAACTGTGTCCGAGAAAAAACTAATTTTAGAATAATATTTTAAATGTTTTGTACAGAGCAGGTAAACATATACAAATGTCCGAAATTTTGAAGCAATTGGTTACTCCGTAATCCGAGCTATCAGACAAATAATATTCGAAACATTTACTGTAATTAGTATATGTGGCGGCCATCTTGGTGTATTGCCAAAGTTGTACACCAAGATGGCGGAAAAATGTACTCTGCAAATACAGCTGCTTTCTTTCAGTGAGAAGGATTGGGTGCACTTAAGTTAGTTATGACTTTTTTAAAAGGTTCATCAAGACAGAGCATTTTTCATTTGCCCAAATATATGGATTTTTACGACATTTAAGAAATATGCTGCGTCAGAGTGTCACAAAATTCAAAATACTGCTACTCAAAATCGAATCATCTGTTTTTGTTCTCTAGCACCGCTCGGGGAAGTTGGAAAAAGTTCCACTCATTTTTAGAATTCATCAGTTTGTCTTTCGGTACTCTGTTTATCTTTACACTCTCGGCGATTTGCCTTAACATGGCATCATTGCTATACACGCAAGGCCGGATGGTTGCTACATATACCAAATCGAATCATCGTATCGACGTTAAACTTTCAAAGAATGATGTTGATGCCGATATCTGAATCTTTTCAAAAGAACAGCTTTACAGGTATTATAGTTTAGATTTTAGATATTCTGATGACATAAACGTAAATGTTTTGTATTGATTACGTCACCTTAATATATATACAATACTTTTATACATAGAACACCTTATACATAGTACACCTACATAGAACACCTTATACATAGAACACCTACATAGAACACCTTATACATAGAACACTTTCTACATAGAACATCTTATACATAGAACACGTTATACATAGAAAGCCTTATACATAGAACACCTTATACATAGAACACCTTATACATAGAACATCTTATACATAGAACACCTTAAACATAGAACACCTTATAAATAGAACACCTTCTACATAGAACACCTTATACATAGAACACTTTAT
>JANVCJ010080809.1:0-11322 GCA_026413505.1 Epizoanthus ramosus | reverse complement strand
AACTTACCGTACAGACTTTTCGTCTGTAGCGGACTTCAAAACAATGTCGAAAGAAACAAAAATAAATACAAATGAGCAATATAATAAAAATCTTAACAACCTCGTTTGCTCGGTCTGTAAGGGAGAATATTTTCTCCTCGGTCTTTCGTACAAACTTCGCTCCGCTCGGTCTGTACAATGAAAGACCTCCGGCAAAATATTCTCCCCGACAGACCTTATCAGGTATAAAACAGTAGCTCGATAGCTTTAACCGTTCAAAGGTATGGACATTTAAATTTTGGATTTCAGGCATTCTGATTGATAATTGGATTAAAGAAACGACTTATTTTCAAATGCTTTTGATAGAGTGTTTTGTTCTGAGCAATAAAATCAAGCAAAAATTCAATTTGGAATTCTGCGGATTTGGTTCACTATATCATGGCAACTGAATCAAATATTTTATTCGTATGTTTATTGTAATCTTTTCACTCATTTTATCACAGGGCTGCGCCTCGCATGTGGGACTTCCTGTCCAATTCGCACTTTACCCCCTTTTGGCTACATTTATAATTGTTCTTGGATTTTTAATTATTTTTGTTGTCACGTTGTATTTGTTATTTGTATTATATTGCCCAATAAAGCTGCTAAAAATAAAAATAAAAATATATATTACCACAAAAACGGACTGCGAAAACCTGTTTTTTTTATGATTTTCGTATTTGGAATACTGATCTGTATGATTAACAGCTATCAATCTTGAATCTGGATTGAATTATTTCGAGATTTGAGTTTTTCAGCAGTGAAAACACTTCAGCAGTAGAACCTTTTGGATAGTTTAGTAATTTGATGCCATCTAACGTAATTCAACCATTCAGAATGCCCAATGGTTTGTTTCCTCTGAACAATTAGAGCTATCGAGCTGAAATTTTGGAATTGAATATTAGATACCACGATCTTCGATCAATGAGGCAGTTTTGTGAGCAACACCGAAACAAAAGATAGTGCAAGTATCTTCAAGACGCGAGATTGCTTAACATAATAATAAAACTGATATACAGGCCAGTATTCATGGCCACTCAACCTTAGTCTCCGTAATGTAGCTAGAAATAAAGACATAACGTCTTATTTACCTATTGACGCACTCGGACAAAAAAAAATTGTTTCTTATGCCCGGATAGGACTCGAACCAACATCTCCTTGGTCGCTATCCAGGTGTGCAACATAGTGACTTGTTGTTGTCAAAACCTGGAAGGGCTACAGAGATCAGAAACACACTCGAGTAAAGATAGACTGTTGGCTCTTGGGGAATACCATGGCATTTATAAATAGTTTTAAAATATTTAATCATTCTCTTTAGCAATTGCGTCGTAAGATATATAGGAAATAGCGCTTTACAAATATCTTCTTCTTCTTCTTTTTCTTCTTCTTCTTCTTCTTCTTCTTCTTCTTCTTCTTCTTCTTCTTATTATTATTATTATTATTATTATTATTGTTATTATTCCAACTCTTCTCGATAACTGACTATGTTACCAGCATGGCGAGTCCTGATAGTTCAGTGGAGAGCACGCCTGACTGGTGATCATTTTTTTTGGACGAGTGTGTCGAACGTTAAATATATAAGACCGTTATGTCTTTATTTCTTGTCTACGGTAGCTAATCTTTGAAGCAGTCTCACTGGCCCTTAAAGCATTTGAATCTGTTAAAGGGTTTGTTGGTGATATTTGGACCTGGTTGAGTTTATCCTCATATATGATTTTCACATATTTACTAATGTATGATGAACGTCATGAGATAGTTTCAAATTGTTTGCTCTTTCAGTGTACACTAAACCCGTTGAGATATCGACTCACGTCATCGAGAACACAACATCGCTACTACTCTCATGGGGTCTTCCATCTCCCCAGAATGTCCTCGGTGAAATTGCTCAATTGAAATCTCCAGCTCCGGGGACAGACTTCGTGTTTCTTGGTGTGCTACAAGGTTATACTCTCATGTACGAGGAGCAGAACTCCGGCTCACCACTAACAGTTCGCCTTCCATCGATCAGCCGCAATTACACGCTGACCAATTTAACCAAAGGAGCCGCGTACATAATAAGTGTCTGGCCGTTGACAAAACAAGGTGAAGGAGCCGGTGCAACAATTTCAGTTATTGCTGCGGAAGATAGTAAGTATAAACGTATTTGTGCAGTTATGTTTTGACTGCGTAAAGGGGTGCCGCTAGGCCAGAACTGGCTGTCATTTTCCATAATTATATCTTGCTGATTATATATATAATACTGTTTTGTGATTTATGTTATTTATTAATGATGTAACACCTCAAATGTGATTATTAGTTCCAGCCTCGCCTCCGTCGTCAGTCAGTTGCCTTCCCGTCAGTTCATCAAGTTTTGAAGTATCATGGAGCCCAATACCAAAAGGGGACCGCAAAGGTGTTATTAGACTTTACAGAGTCATTGTCGACAGTGCGAATTACACTATCCAGAATTCCTTCTCAGTGAACGCGACAGCGTCTGGTGTTCGCGTTTGTAATATGGATGTTTTTTCCAAGTATTATGTAAGAATTGCAGGAGAAACTTCAGTTGGGACTGGACCGTACAGTAACCAAACAGAGTGTTGGACTGACGAGGGAGGTATGTCTTAAAATAGCAATAGTCAGTTTCATGACCATAGTCGTAATTTTAGCTTTCGTCCGCATGGTTAAAATAATTGTAGACATAATCATAGGCATATCCACAGCAATGAGCAGCATATTGATATTCAGTCATAGTCATAATCTTAATCAAAGTGCTATACATGCTTAGATTAAAATACGTACATAGATACATGCACCGACATTCCTATACCCAACTTCCTTCCTTCGTATCTACCTACCAACCTACTAGACTTCTGTCTTCTGTCCACCTGAATAACGATTCATCTTCCTACCTACCTTCCTACATTCCGATCTATCAACCTACCTATTTGCCCACCTTCCTTCCTTCCTCCCTTCGTAACTTCATTCTTTCCTTTCTTCCTGCATACCTACCTACCTACCTACCTACCTGTCTACCTATCCACATTGAATAACGATCCATCTTCCTACCTACCTTCTTACCTTCCTGCCTACCTACCTGCCTACCTACCTATCTATCTACCTACCTACCAACCTACCTACCTACCTACCTACATGTCAACCTACCTTTCTACCTATAAATAACGACCCATCTTCCTATCTACCTACCTACCTACCTACATTCCTACTTACCTACATTCCTGTACCTACCTACCCAGTGACAGTAGTATTAGTTTGTGTTGTCACTTCATTAGTCCCCACAGCTCCACCAACGAATGTGTCTGCTGTAAGCACTAGTTCAGCAAGTTGTCTGGTTAAGTGGGGGCCAATTCCCGCACAGTACATACCTGCGAGATATCTCCAAGGCTATTCCGTATTTTACAACAACGATAGTTGGGAATTGTACTCATCTGTAAGCAACAGCACGTTGACTATGAAGCTCAGGGGTTTGGAAGCGTTCACTCAGTACAGGATCCGTGTGGTCGGATACACGAGCAAGGGCTATGGCAATATATCTGATTGGAACTACGTCACTTGTGTCACGAAAGAAAACGGTTGGTGATCAGATGCTTCATTAGTGTTTTAGCGCATGCAATCATTAGCTTGTACCTGTCAGTTATTGCTCTTCCTTGACTGCAGTGGTATTTAGATATATCTCATACATCTGATCTTTTATGAGTGCAACCGCAAAATTCTAATTGTTATGTCAGTCGCAATAGAGATCAATAGAGACCTTACGAACCACCACTATGCAATAGTCTTGATTCGAGAACATAACAAAAACAGTCCGTGAAAATGTAACGAGATGACAAATTTGCTGCAGTCTCATCGGTAAATGGTAAACCATCGCATAAATGAGAACGAAGCAAAAACGTTTGCCTATTTTTACACTTTGACAGTCAGGGGCCCGCCATCTTGGATTATGACGTCAGTGTGTTGCCGTTCCAGGCTCTGCGCCATATTTTTGTTTTTATTGTTGGCCGCGTATGGCCTGGGATGGGACACACTGACGTCATAATCCAAGATGGCGGGTCTGTGACTGTCAAAGTGCAAAAATAGTCAAACGTTTTTCTTCGTTCTCGTTTATGCGATGGTTTTGGACCCAAAATACTTCAGAAGGTAATTGAGTAATTGAGTATTTTGCCCGCAAAGTGTTTTTCACTTCAGGATTCCTTTAAAGCATTTCCTCGAGTCAAGGGTTCTAGCTGGATCATCCTCTACATAGCAGTATCAAAGCGTGATTTAAAGACGTTATATTAAACATTTAAGATGGTATAACACCGGCCGTAAATCATCTATTTTTCTGACGTCACTCAAAATTCCGGTGAATGAAAATATACGGCAAAATCATATCTGTTGAAGCACAATCGCAAGGAGAATTCGCACTCATGTCTTTTTCGTATCTGATGACAGAAGTTATTAGGTTTTCAGAAAACATAGATTATTGTGTTCAAATAAACTGACTCGCGCAACATTCAAGAAAAAAATGACTAACAGTATGTCAAAACTATCGTGATACTTTAGCTCGACTTGTATATATAATAGCCTGCGCTGCAGCCGGACGTGTCAATTATTTTCAAACGTCAATATACGAATGTTTACAACTGTCTGCGACGCAGGCTAATATATAAGTGAATTCGCAAAATTTAGTAAAATTGAATCAAAAGTACATTTTACTGTTTTAAGTCGCCTTCTCTTCTGGTTTCGCTTCAGGCGATGTCGATCCTTTTCTCTTAGAAGTTTTCAGCCAAGTCTAAGACCGTAGTTACTCTAAGGTAAGAGAGAATGTTGAACTGGTTTCACGCCCAGCTTTTCTGCTTGTTTCTAGAAACATCTAATATGTATTTCCTTTTTCAAGTTCTATGCAATATGTAACCTTAAGTTAAAATGTCAGGAAAGCCTAACTCCAGCGTTGAAATAAACTGATCATGATATAAACTAACTTAACTGCTTCAACGTAGCTTTGTTACAACCGTTGTATGCATTTTATAACATATCCACTAACATATTTCATGTCGGCCCGTCCAGGTACTGAAGAGTTGTAGCAATTAATCTTTTCCAAACTTCCACTGACATGCCGTTGCTTATAAACTAACAGTTTATAATCTGCGCACTGTTCAAACGGGTTAGCTATAAACTATACGTCAAATAATGATAATTATAAGTACGTTCTTGCGAAGAAAAAGTGTCATTTTGCGTCAAATGTTTCTCAATTTGTTAATGAAATAACTAGCGAAGATATATAAAGATTGCCGGGTGAACATTCTCGTGCCCATCTTTATCAATCTGAAAGCATGAATAGAAAATCATTTTTTTAAACTGATTTGTCCTTGCACAGTTGTTCAGCTGATGGATTGTTGCGTTCAATTTGAGTTTTAAGGAAACGATTATGAATCGAAGAGCCAGTCTTGAAAATGCTGAATTTCTTTCGTAATCAGTTATCTGTGTCACTTGTCCCGCGATGCTTCGAGAACCAAGTCAAGGGAACAAGTCAAAATACATGTTTTGGCTTGGAGTTTTGGCTTGGAGCCTTGGCTTCTCTTTGCTAAACAAGGACGCCTCTATATATGAGATAATACATATTCTCCCGGCCCGGCCAGCAATCAGCCACAGACACAGTATTGGATGCCCTTTTTGCATGTTCTTGAACTCACTAGAGACGGCATTGTTGCTTTAAATCTTGGTTGCTGGTCAAAACTATAAACAAAGTTGGAAAAGAGCATAATCGCGCGTTTCTCTGGCAAGTTAGCTAGTTCAGTTTTTGGTATTTTTAAACCAGTACACAACAGGCAATTTGAACTATCTCAAAAGGCGCATCGAACAACGCAATTAAATTACAAGTTAAACAACTTAAGGAATTTTTTGTCAACACAAGCGGTATAATGTTTAGGCTATTTTTATAATATGGGCTTTATTCTCACTCACTGAGAAAACGTAGGGCAACAAATACTTTCTAAGTATGTTAAAGTAATACATGTAACCGACTAATCTAAAAGTCATTCTTAGCCATTGGTTAGCCGCACACTCACAACCTTGTCTCTTTCCCCTCCAGAACGCCCGTACACGTTACAGTTTGTCCTTCTAAAAGATGTCACGGGCAAGAAAAAGAGAAGCAATATTACAAGATGAAATGGGACTCTGAAGTCTGAAGAAGTTCGGATGGCAATACAGCACACAGGAGAGTGAAACGCCCTAACACTAAATTTGCTTAATCAGAAAGCGTTTGACCAGTGTAAAATTGTAGTGACGATGCAGACATTAATAATATTGAAGACCGTTTTAGAACTGGCTATAATTTTCACTCAGGGTAAAATTTAAGGTCTTCCACAAATACTAAAAGACATCCCACGTTTGTTATGTAATTAGCGTGTACAAAAAAAGCTGAACTGTTTGGGTATGGAGTTTGGTTACAAAGACAAAGGATTGAAAGGATGAGCAGAATGATTTTGTACCGTTCATATCAGACTTCTTGGAGCATCCTCGGAGGCATAGGACCAACCTGTCGGATGAGGGAAGGGAAGACGACGTGATGCGAGAGAAAAATAGGAAAAGGAAAGACAGCTATGCCCCGTCCCCCTCCCCTCGTCTAACGGTTTTACCTGGGTCTTCGAGGATGTGCTTCGAGTGAAACCATTCACTTCGACTATTCTTGACAAAATTCATGTCGTATCAATCTCCTAGATCCGAATGGCTTGGGTAAGCTGTGGAACGGAGGATAGGGTTAATATTAGTATATAATTCTGAATGTATTTATCTACTCCGAACAGCGTCCCGTTGAAAATCTCCAAATTTCATTCCGGATAAATCGATTGCGCAGACATAAGATCATCTTCAACCTCTAAATTCACTCCACTTCAGGTACAAGCTCTCCTCGATTAGGGTTAGGTTTAGGGTTAACCTAACCCTAATCCTAGCACTAATTCTAATTTAGGATAGACTGAAACTAGAATTACTGCGTATATTAGTTTTCTGTCCGCCATCTTGTACCTGAAGTCGAGTGAATTTAGAATCACCCTCTTCATCCCATCAGTTTAGACCTTCCTTGAGAATCAAGAGTCGAGTAATCAGGACACTTTCTGATTCTTACTTAGGTGTCATATCACCCTTTCAAACGGCTGAATATTTGTTATCAATATAGTTGCACAACGCCTGCAGGAAGCGCCCATTTGTGTAATGACGTTCGCCAGGTGATGAATGCAAAAAATATTAGAAAGATGAATCCATAAGTGACATTTTTTTATTTTAAAATATTAAAATATAGGATACACAGGGTCATGGGGAAACCACAAGAGACACATGAAACTCGAATTATTTTAATCATGCCATGTATTGTTTACTCTCTGGATATACAATAATATTTCTTATCTAACATGGCCGCAGTACTTGTGAAATCTATAGACCTTTATCACGTTTTGAATGTCAACACTTTTTAATGTTAGCACTTTTTAAATACCAGAAATAGAAACTGCAGGTCGAAATTGGTAATTAGCGAAAATTTGGGGGTTTATCTGAAAAAATGCGACGCTGTTTTTCAAAACAGAATTTTTTACAGAGAATGTATGGCGAATTTCCATTGGACGTGCAAGCTTGCACATCCAACCGAAATTCGCCATATATACCTTCTCTGTAAAAAATTCCGTTTTTGAAATTTTCGCCAGCGTCGCATTTTTTCATATAAACCCCCCAAATTTTCGCTACTTACCAACTTCACCCTGCAGTTTAAATTTCTGGTATTTAAAAAGTGCTAACATCAATATTTCGATTAACATTCAAAATTTGACAAAGGTCTATTAACGGCTAAATGACGAAAGTACGTTGCATACTTCGTACAAAATTTCATTTTCTCTACAAAAAAAACGGGAAATTACAGCAGGTTGTTACTCCTAGATATCATAAGCTGAAAGACTGGTATCTCACATGACGACCGATTGCGAACACAATATCACCGATTATCAATAATTATCGTACCGGTTACTTAACTTTATGACAAAGTGAACAACTGCTAAATAGTTCTTAAGGCAGACAACGAACAATGTTTCCGCAACTTTGTAACCTTATTACAATAAAATATATTTTAGTTATTAATTGTAATAAACGTAAAAGTTTATACTTAGTTGTTTTGAGTACAGTTTATTGCACCTGTGCCCCAATCCTTATTGTATCTGTGACCTTTATTTTACTGACTTGTAACCTCTTACTACATTTGTGCCGTCTTCAGACATTTTTTACACATGCGACTAGACCACATTTGCGACCTCTACAACACCACTTGCATGGTGTTGCATGTCTGTCACGATTTCATACGAAAGAACAGGTAGTTTATTCGTATCTCTATCCAGTTATTAATCTCTGTCTGATTCTGTTAATCCATCCGTCTGTCTGTCCATGTCTGTCTGCATTTCTGTTTTTAAGTCTATCTATCTGTCTGTCTGTCAGTCTATTTGTCTGTGTTGTGTAGTGTGTTGGGCTTGTTGTCAATCATTGCAGCCCAGTGGGCTGAATTGCGAAAGACACAGCTCACGAGGTCGAACCGAAAGCATTACAAGGCGCCTCTGGCAGCCGCTATACGGCCTATGTGTGACCTCGGAGCACCGACTACAACTCCCACAGTGCTTCCCAAACTAGCACAAAGAACTACAAGTGCCTGGCGAATACAACGTTACCAGGAACAATATATTTTTATCAGTTTATTTATTTTACTTAAGAATAAGGTTCTATATATACAAGTGAAGACAGTGCTTTATGTTAAAACTCATGCTTTACCTTTCTACCAAATAAACCAAACACCTTATATACTTTGGAGATATGTTATTTATCCGACTTTTGTTCGTACATTTTCAGTGTTTACTGTTACAAAGCTATTAATTTTCTGAGATCAGCTTTGAAGCTTATCTGCAATTCTAGAAGCAGTCGCCACCGGCAATTGCCAGCAATAGGACACGCTATTACAATGTCTTGAAGGACACGTATATGGTTCAGTTTATGGCACTAAATAGGACAGACAACTGTATCCTCTCCTTACTCAGTAGCTTCACACTGCTTTCCTTTTCTTTATTTTTCTAGTTCTTTGCAGTTGTTCTCCTCTGCTTTGGATTTTTACTAAGACTTCAGTATTTGTCGATTATGGGAATTCGCTCGCCAAACGTTTTCGAACTGTATCATTTACACAAGGGGAGCTCTACTAGATTGCCTTCAAAAATACAACACTACAAGTTCAATTTATTAACTTTTACAATAAAAAGTTGTATTATTTTGAATATAATTAGAGTGAAACATGGTTAGTCCACTTATACACTGGCAAAGCCCAGTCAGGGAAGCTTTACTCAAACTATGAGTTGGTGGCATCGGCACGTTGAGGTATAGTCTCCCTGTACCATCTACTCCCGGCGCTTTTTAGAAAAAACAAAGCTTAACTTAGACCTCAGATTTTCTGAGAATGACGGATAAAAGGTTTCTGAATATGCTGGTAATTACGACAGATCAGATCCAAACCAAACCACTGGCTCTACTTTGCAGTAACCGCTGATGCTGTAGTCGATACATACTGGTACGCATGCCTGACGTGGAGTCTGGTGTCTACACAGTCTTGGGCTTCCTGTGCACAAATAATTCATTCATCTGCAACAGGAGTGCCGTCAGGAGCTGGGGTTGGTCAGGAAGCACAAGCACATGTTGTCTCGACCAAGCAGTACAATGCTGTTACCATCCGGGTGCCACCGCAGTGAGTGCACGTGAAATGGAGCTAAAATGGAAACAGTTGACGTGTTTTAGTTTGGGACAAGTACGGATGAAAGTACAAGCACAAACACAAGCACAAGCACAAACACAAGCACAAACACGAACACGAACACAAACACAAACACAAACACAAACACAAACACAAACACAAACACAAACACAAACAAAAAACGAACACGAACATGAACATGAACATGAACACGAGCACGAACAGGGTCCTTCCTCGTGTACGGAACACAGATGACGTCGCTATTGTCTTAGGCGTTAGTTATGGTTGGGGGACTATATATTTCTCTCTTAGTTTTCGAGTATGACGTCATCTGTGTTCAGCTCTGTTCCGTACGCGAGGAAACAAAACACAAACACAAACATGATCACAGGTACGGGCACAGGTAAAGGCAAAGACAAAAGCAGAAACACATGCATAGTGCATTAACACCGGCACAAGCAAAGGTACTAGCACTAGCACTAGCACTAGCACAAGCACAAGCACAAGCACTAGCACAAGCACAAGCACTAGCACAAGCACAAGCACAAGCACAAGCACAAGCACTAGCACAAGCACTAGCACAAGCACAAGCACAAGCACTAGCACAAGCACAAGCACTAGCACATGCACACGCACACGCACACGCACACGCACACGCACACGCACACGCACATGCACATACACATACACAACCACTTGTAAGCATAAACACAAACACTTCATCCTCGAACTTACTTTCAGCTGGGACCACAACCGAGATGCAGCCAGCAGGCGACCACATGTACAGTCTGTTGGTTCCGGTACAGAGGGCCAGTCGGGCTTGGTTGGGGTCCCACTCCATCGCTTCAAGTGAAACATAGTGTGAACACTTTAGACATACTTTCGTATACTTTACATTATGTTACAAAAACCCGGACCCCTGTTGGAGAGCATAATCCTGTGGATAAACATTATCTATTAATAATATTAATAATTAATAATATCGTTTATTAATCTCCACTGCAGAGAACTGAATTTATCTAGCGGAAAAACAAACTAAATAGTTCTGTAACACTCATCTGCTGCATGGACAAGAATTTCTCCACTGGACAGCGCTATGTCTACTCTTTAATTAACAACAAGGGAAACAACACGTGGAGACCCTCAGCGGGTCAAACAAGGTCGACTTTTATTTCCTCACAAATATTTAAATGCATCATTACAGTTACTTAACCGGCAGTATCACGAACAGCGCATGCGTACGCAAGGTCTCCCAAATCCAGCCAACAAAAACATGTTATATGCCAAAACCAATGACTAATATGACTCGTTTGAATATAAATATGTATTTCCCACTACTCTACTTGGTCGGATGGCTTGTTTCAGAAGGCGTTTGAAGCAGATTATAGTAATGTGTTGTAAAGCGAATTTAGTGTCGACCCGTATAACAAGTGATTAAAACAGCCCCCAAATGCATTAAATCTCAACGAACTTTCTTACAAGTAGTTACAATACAATACAATACAATACTTTATTGACACTCCCCTTAGGGGCTTTTCAGTGACAATTACATTACAATACAA
>JANVCJ010080798.1:0-11324 GCA_026413505.1 Epizoanthus ramosus | reverse complement strand
TGGTTTATTTTATTTTCCAAAATAACACCCTCCCCCCCCCACCGTTCCCCCTGGCCCCCCCCCCCCCCCCCCCCGGGGCACAAGCCAGTCCACAGGAATTTTGATTGTCTGTGGGACCACTAATGACAGTTAAAATTGCGCATGTGCCGGATCATGCTGTATTCCAGAGCACTTCATTCTCCTGCCCCAGGCCTAGAAGAATGAGATTGCTACTATGTTAGAGAATGATACAGTATAACTGACAATATTTAAAGTTATGTCACACCTGGGGGAGGGCGTATTCTGCTATAAAAGTGATGGGGATGTGAGAATGAAGCCATAATTCAAACAACAAGATTACTTGTAATGCATTTTACAGTCTTGAAAAACCAAACTAAATACCAGTTAGAATATCACTATACCCCCCAAAATACTCGGCAAAACTACCAACCAAAAAAGTACCAACATGAATTGCAAACCCCCCCCCCCCCTCCCAAAAAAAATTGAACTGCTGGTACCTTCACCATCACTTATAGGTTGGAGTACCCCACCCTGGACATCAATCCTGTTTTAAGAAACTTGAATGATAAATAATCTAGCTATGATTTAATATGTATTCTAATTTATGGCCTCTCAGTTTAAGAATATGTAAATGTACAGTAGTTAGGAAGTAATTAATTTTATTATTTATTAATATTGACTTGTCAAACAAACATTTCAGTGGACAGTTGCCAATAGTTTCGAGGTTGCCAAATGTTTTGAGGGAAACTGTTTTACCAGTTGCTAATTAATAAAGGTAAATTATTTAATCCAGTACAATGATTACTGCCTGGACAGTTTTGTTTTGTTTGTTCTTAATTGCTACTATTCTTTATGGCCACTTTGTACTTTGAAACGTTTCTCATTTTTAAATAGTGCATAACTGATGCTGGGAGCGGGGACAGATCTAGAGAAATGGTATGTACCACTTCAAGTAAGGGTTGAAGAAAAAAACAAGGTGGGTCCGGGGGTATATCTATGTAAAAAGCTAAAAAATGAACTTAAAAAAGAGGGGCTCACACATAGATCCACTACTGGGGAGAGTGCAAGTGAGTGCATAACTAAAGTTTGCAGGTGATTTTAAAATATGGTGCTAAAATCAAGTTACAGTTTGGCGGTTATGCAAGAGACATTTATTTCAGATGTGCAACTTCAGTACTAGCTTCATATTGAGAAGCATTATAAATTATTTGCAATAAAAATTGTGCAGTCTATCAAGTACTTTGGAAATGTAATAAGTGATTCTGCGACATTTATATTTTACATAAATTCTTAGTCATGTTTACAGCCACAAAGAACAATCTGAGAACCAGCAAAGATCAGTGAATTTGTCATAATTATTTTAGTGACGTTAAACAAGCCGACCACACAACTACCACTAATTAGACCTACACATTAAACTAGACCGCAACGCGTATGACACTGACTTAATACAATACACCATTAACAATATAAATACCGCCTACATGACTAACTTTGCTCCATTGACTCTGAAGATGACTTCCGCACAGGTTGTCGAAACGTCAGTCACCCGGACGATCACTCTACTGCAAACATAACACATCAACCTGGAACTTTCAGTTGATTTATTCATCATTAAAGATTAGTCGGCCAGAATCAGACTGTGCAACATCTTCAATGCGCGTTCTGTAAGCTGGCACACGACGTGGCTGTACATCTTTCCGCTTTTACTTTTCATGTTACCTTCAATTTTCTGTCTATCCCCAGTCACTATCGTGAAACCCGCAACATTTCTGGTTTTATGAATCAAGATAACGCGAGATAAAACTACTTCACACTATTACACGAGAAGCAGAAGTGAAGCGCAGCTGAACATTTTCATATTTTTTTTGTTTTAAATTTATTTCAGTATTTAGAACTATAGGTCGAAACACAGGGAACTCACAAGAAGTTTTCGTCTTTTCTAAATAAAATGTTTCGCAAACGCGAGTTGTTGTATCATTTTTCCCGGTAATCTGCCAGAAGCAGCGACAATTTGATCGAGAATTTGGTCTCAAATAATTTAGAATGTACTTTAATTATACGCTAGTAAATAAGGGTGGGGTTGAAGCACGAAGCCAAGAGACAGACCATTATTTTTTTGGTGGGGAGGGTGTCTGTCACCTCCATGTAAAAAGGGCCTATGGCAAAAGAGACAATGCAATAACTTCTTGTTTAGGAAATATCGGCTGAGAACAGTGGATATGTGTTTTGACTTGCTATCTTATTACCAAAGAACGGAAGGGTCCATATAAAATAGAGAACATTGTCCAGTACCGCCTAGATACGACTGACATTACATTCTCATGTGACAGCATTTAATATCACAAGTCCGGGTGGAAGCCTTACTATATACTAGTCACTAGCTAGTGAGATATTAATTCAATGTTGCCACGCGGAGAAGAAATATTGAAATCCTCGTCACCGTATATATACTTTCCTCTTTTTGAAAATCAAATATTTCTTCAATCATTTCGAGCTAGTTGCTGTATAAAGCAAATGATTTTGTCAACGTACTCAGCGCTGTGTTTAGAAATGACTTTAATCGCTAAGCACACTGCATCTTTATAATTTACCTTACATTTATATAACTATATATTTAAATTTTATTTCATATAATTTAAGATAATTCTGAACAGCTGAAGTTAACAAAAACGATCCCGGTCAAATGCAAACGCATAGTATGTGAATCAGACCACCTGACGCAGTAATTTGGCCCCACGTCCCACGTTACAGTGGCTTGCAGTGCAGGATGCTGTGGAGGAGATTGGTCCAAATGTCGCCAGCAGACAGAAACTTCTTATGTGCTCACAGTTTCCTCATATTCCATGGAGATATGAGGCTATTACTCGCAGGGTACCTACTTTCGGTGCATATCGGAAAATATCGGAACAGTAAACATGAACAGTGCTCCTTCAAATTGCACTAAGAAGAAAAGAGACTTATGTTGCAGTTCTGTAATGAGTTGGATACAACTGATTATAGGCGACTGATCCACTGCATACTATTGGGTGGAGCTGGGAGAATGATATTCTTACAAATCAAGTTTTGTAATTATCTTTTTTCTTACCTTTGCTGCTTGGCGAAGTGCAAGCTATTTTTCATCTGCTTTTACCTTGCAAATTTTCCTTGACGAATTTCTTCCTCTCAGTTCCACCCCATAATGTCAAATGGTCAACAAAATACTAAAAGGATTCTTCAGATCTTTGCAATTCACAAATTGTGCAGATGAAATGGGGCATACCCGCTGCTCTCCATTTAGCCGGTCATTTAGCCAGACTGGCCCGGGTCGTGATTAAATGGTGAAATCTTGGCCCGGTTAGGTGGATCTTGGCTTCGCATTGCTGGACTCTCGGCAAGTGTGCTTAGGGGAAATGCGGGGATCTCGGAAAATCAAGCTTGCCGGATTGCCGGGATCATGTAATCAGCCCTTAGCTGTATTTCAGCCACATGTATGTAAACTCCTCGGGTAGATTAAGGCATGCGTCAACCACGAGCTATCCCCACCCCACTCTATAGGTAGGAGCTACACCCTCGCGGGTCCATCCCGCTGCCATATCAGTATACTCGCCAAGGTGCAGCTCGTACCTAGGGTGGGGTGAATGGGGAGATTATGTGCTGGACTATAGACTGACTCACACCACACCTACTGGTATCCTAGCTGTCACTACAGTTACACATTAGTCTCTTGCACGTTAATACAGTACGAATACATTCCTGTAGAAGGGAGCACGTTCGTTTCTTGCAGAACTGTACCAATGGCAATGGGGGCTTCAAACTCATCCTCTAGTACTTTATCAACCTGATAGCTAAAGATGTCGGCAGCTTGAGGACACGTTACCGCCGCTTCACCCATGGCAGAAAATATAGGAATCGAATCAGGCAGCACTTTAGTATCGGTGATCGGTTTGGGGTCAGGCAACACATTAGTGCTCGGCTTCATGTTTCCCAGTAAACTTTTCATCTCATTTGTGTTGTCTTCATGCTGTTTATCGTTAGTTAGTGTTTCATACGTTACATCACGCACTTGAGATGCATCAGCTGCTGTGAGTTTGCCGTTATCTAGAGTTCTTGCTCCTGGTTGACTACAGTAGTCAAACTCTGTCTCCTTTATGACGCCAAACGAATGATCACTGCTACTTGACTCGTTATTTGAAAATAGAGTGTTCCTTTTTATACCATAAACACCTGCTTTCTGTGTTTTCCATTTAGAAACCGACAGGCTTGAAATACAGTCTGAGCACAGCATATCTGTTTCTTTATCATCTCGTAGAATCTTAGCTTCATATTTTTTGTCTGGCGATTCCCCGTCGTATTCCTTGACTGATGTACCTTCCCTCGCAGGAGTGCCCGTATCATTCAAACAAGATGTATACCCATCGTCAGTACTGTCATCTAAAAAAAAATGATTTTTCAACAACGACGCTTGTTTACAGTCGGTCGAGTGATCTGGCGAGTAGTAAGAAGGAAAGTTCTCATCCGCATAGCCGCTGTCAGCAGAATCAGTAGAATGTTGTGACACGGTTTTCCACGACATTGCACTGCTGTCCGAATTCCACGACACTCTATCACTGTCTGTCGATGAGCCCAACTCACTAGTATTATAGGTGTGCTTTTCCATAGTGGTGAGGCTAGGTGGTGATTTGCCATGAACACTCGGAATAACAGATGTGTGAAGTTGTGGGATTGTTAACTCATCAGGCATGGCCGTCAAGTCACTGGGCTTATTAGCAAGAGAAAGGATACTTGTCTTCCACGAGTTAGGTGGATGGAACTCTACCCGAACATTCATTGTGTTTGTTGAGCAGGTTTCTGTTGTTGTGTTAAGAGCCGCAGGACTCTCCGTAATATTGTCGTGCAGCTGTTCATTTGGGACCGCTTCACGCATGCGCTGTCGTTCTGCAACACTAAAGATTGATGCTAGCTCATCGTAACTTTTATCCGTGACAATACTAAAAAGAATAACACTGGGAGGTCGTGAGGGTGTTGCGCGACTACTGTTCATCGCAAGTAAGTGGCTCCTTTCATTGTCTATATAAGGCGTTGGCAGGTAGTTCATACGGGAACTTGGTATGCCATTCGTTTGCAGCTCATTTATGAGGGGCATCGTCTCCATCTTACTGGAGCCAGCAGTTGAAGAGGAGATCATCGTTTTTATTTGCAGCTTTTCTTGATCACACAATGCAGACCGAGGGATGAGAAACATCAGACACACGCCCAGGGTTACGAGTCCACTGGACAGGAAGAACACGGGATTGTAGCTACCAACGCTGTCATACACGAGACCTAGCGATATAGCACGAACAAAAGCAAGAGTAATCCGTGAGACGACCTTTCATCTTACGATCACAAGGTCACGACACATGACGACAGGTTCCAGGACCTATCCTGAAAACGTCTTTGCCTCAAGGCGTCACGATACCCAGAAAATATCTATTATCTAACGTAAAATATGCAATATGCAACATGCAACATGCAACATGCAACATGCAACATGCAACATGCAATATGCAATATGCAATATGCAATATGCAATATGCATATGCAATATACAATATGTAATACACAATATGTAATATGTAATATAAAATATGTAATATGTAATATAAAATACTGTAATATGTGTCAATGAGTACGTGTAACGTCTAATGTGCAACGTGTAACGCGTAACGTGTTACGTGTAACGTCTAATGTGCAACGTGTAACGCGTAACGTGTTACGTGTAATGACTAATGTGTAATGTGTAAATTAAAGTGTAATATGCGAAATGAAATATACACTATATAATAAATGCTAGGTAAAGAATGCTCTCAAGTAGGATACCGTGAAACATGTAATATGTACAAGTATTATGCAATATGCAGCTTGTGCTAAGCGTTGGGGGGTGTACAAGGAAATTATTACAACAACACTATTTTAGATTTTAGGGAGGTCTACGAGAAACTGACGGTAGGCCGAGGGGGAATCAGGCCTTTAAATAATGATCGGTCCCTAAGAGGTAAAACCCTACTTATATTGCTAAAATCAGACTTAATCCACACCTGTCTGCAATTCTACTATTTTCATAAAAATTGCTTGTTCTATTCTATATTTTAGAATATCTTCATCGACTTACATGCGTTGTTTGGTTGACGACACTTGATAATATTTAACAGTAACACGGCGATGTTACGTTTCAGTATTTTCAGATGTTACGCTGCTGCTTTAACAAGGAAAATGTTTTCATACTGTGGAAAAAATATTTAGGATTTTTGGATTGCTGACCTGCAATTGGCGGTCCTGTCATCATAGGAATGGCCACGATGCCGTACAGCAGGCCTATACCCTTGGACATCATTTCCTGTCCCAAAATATCCCTGGTCAGGAGGCCAATGTTAATGATGAAGATCCCATCCGCGGTCCCAGCCACAATCACGTACACGACCAGGGCGATGTAAGTGGTCGCAAGCGGCAACAGACACGTGGAAACAGCCGTGACCAGGAGACACATCTGACACAACGTCACACGGTCGATGCTGGCCCTGTTCGTGATATTACCTGCAACAATCTTTCCTACCGTTTGGGCCATTGTTAGCAGGCCGACCAGAAGAGCTCCTTGGGGAGCAGGTACACCCATATTCGCTGCAATGCGGCCCTAGAAGAGAAAGGACCCACGGACCATCAGCGCTCAGCAGATCTGTGGTAGCAGCGTCAAAGTCAAACGCGCATTTGATCTGTTATCGGTGAGTCATGCACAAGGACTGGATACGTACCTGGCTGGCTCTGCTTCATCCTGTTATTCATGACGTTAATAGTCAAGGTTGGCATGGCAACAAATCATGTGACTGATCACAAGTGGTACTGATGGGACTAGGTCCCAAGCCCTAGAGGACTCGGCCTGTCACGCTCTCTGACGGCCAGCCTATTCCATTTTCGTACAGTGCAATTGCAGGCTCAATGAGCCGCTTTTCTTTCTTTGTTTCTTCCTCAAGTCAATATTCAAAGGGAAAATTAGTGAAAAGATTATTCCATGTAATACAGCTGCGCGGCATACCAACCAACACCTGCCATTCACCTTTCCTCGGCTGATTCTCAATATGTTTCGTAATAGTCGTAATATTCAATATTATATTGATATAATAAAGTTTCGATTTTTTCTGTTTTGGCGGCAGTTATATAATGGCGTTTTTAGTTATTGCACTTTCCCAGTGGTCTACTTGTCATGTGCACGTAATCTGTCAATTCATCCGAGATGGAAGGCTCATCTGGGAAGACACAGAACTTCAGATGAATTATTTCGATTCGAGATTTCGACAAAGTTTTGCTTCTGCGACAAAAATCGGTAAAGATTCTACTTTCTCTCTAAAAATAGAAACTCAGAAAAACATTGACTCAGTGAAACGTCCGTCACTTCTCATGAGCAGCATGTCTTTCCTTGAAGATATCACTATACAAATCTCAAAGATGTTAGGGCAAAAAGTCACATAATTATTCTGAAAGATTGCTTCTTATTACGACTTCAAAATGAAGTAATCATCGTTATAATAATAATACTGGTTATTAAATCATCATAATAATTATTGTTATCATAAACGAAAGTTACTAACTTCTTCTGTAACAAGTGTTGGATGTCTCAGTCGAAGCTGTAAATCAGATAATTATTATAAGTTGCAGCAGTATACAGTATTAGTTGCCAGAACGTTCTTATTGCCAATTCAACAGCTCTTATTTCGCAGCTTTAGTAGTAATAGAAAGCGAACCGTGTTTTTGACCAGTGGACTGCTGGGAAGTGCTCCGAAACGGTTTTCACTACGAAGGATATCCCAAACTATGATGACCGTCTTTGCTTTCGGAAATTCTCCAATGAGAATATGTCCATAACCTATTTTAAAGTATTTTAAAAACCAGTGCTCCCAACCCCTACCATATTATCCTAACCCTTATGATATAAGGAACCACCGTTAATTCTGTTCCTAAATGTTGGCCTCGACCTTCAACTTTGACCCTGTTTATGTCCCTAATCCCTGTCCGTGATCCTAAACCACGCCCCTAATCCTATACCCTGTCGCTGTCCCTCACCCTCACTCATAAATTCCGAACTTAACAGAGCATTGTCAAACCAACTAGGCGAAATTCTATATCAACTTATTCTGTGAAATATGGCCAATCGTCATCAGATAGTGAACCAACTCAGTTTGATAAAATAATTATGTAAAGGAAAACAAACAAACAAACAAACAAACTGACAAACAAACAAACAAACAAACAAACTGACAAACAAACAAACAAACAAACAAACAAACTGACAAACAAACAAACAAACAAACAAACAAACAAACTGACAAACAAACAAACAAACAAACAAGTGCTTTGGAGCTGGGATGCAAGATGACACTCGCGGGAAAGAATCGCGAATTGTGAAGTTTGAATTCGATACCGGGAGTAATTCAGAACTCAAGATGGCTACAAATGCTGAATATTTTGTCGTTTACCGGCTGTGATTTATAATTATAATTGTTTTTCCTGTCGATTGGTGGATATACCAACTCGAGCAATTCCTACTACAGCACACGGCCTTGACAATGCTCCGTTACTCTGTACGGCGAAAGTTGAGCTATTCCTAACTAGAACTCCTTTTACCCTGACCCCATCCCGACACTACTCGCTCCCCTCCGCCTCCACTCCCTCATACTCCCACCAAGACCCAAGGGCGGATAAGAATTACAAGCGATCTTTCAACTCCAGGTTTGTCCTTTCATTTCGGCCATAAACATAATTGTGATCAAACTCAAAAGCAACAATACAAAGCATTCCAGAGTGCAGTCGATCATGCTGGTCACTTCATATCAGAGTTTCGCAGCGGTTAAATCACCATCAGAATGGACCAGTCTTTGGTTACAACCGTCTCAGAAAACGTCAGTTGTGTAATTGTCGAGGACACACTTACACTAGAGTGTCGTATCAAAAGCCTCGAACTGGAGACACAAGTCGGACTGTAAAGCACTGAAGAAACTTATCCGCCCTTAACAAACCTTTGGACCAAATGTTAGAACTGACCTTGACCCTAACTCCTAACCCTGAACTGCAAACCTGACCCTAAACCATAAACAAACGGATAGCAGTCCTGTCCCTAACCCCATCTCCTAACCTTATCCCTAACCCTATCCCTATCCCTATCCCTAACCCCATCCCCATCCCCGAACCCAGCACGTCACTAACTGGTTATCCTAACGCTCGAACAACCTGACGCGGAGACCATTCCTATTCGTATACAGCTATCTCAGAGATGTCAATTTTCAAGAATAAGACTGTATTTAAAATAATTCAAAAATGTATACATTTCAGTTTTATCTTGTCGTCAAATGAAAGGAAATACATGGGTATACTTTTGTACAAACCAATGTCAAACAAATGATTCGATCCGATCGCTGAGGTCATCTTTAGGCCAAGATGTTCATTATACACTGCCACACAACTGCATAGTCATTCATACATTGATCTCCCGTAATTCATTGTAGTCTTGGCCCGCAAGTGCGTTGAATCTAGACAACATCGATTGAAACAGCTGTATACCAGAACCCCACCTACCACCTACCACCAAGCCCCAGTCCCTTCTCGGTCGCCATAGTTTGCGTTATCGATCCCAGTATCAACCTTCTTCAACACACAGGAAAGTTCAATGACGGACTCAGTCCCAGTCGCTTTGCCTGACGCTCATATTACACGGTACGAGAACTGTAAGGGAAACCTATACTCGCTCCTTAGGCTGACGACTGGCACTCGGCAGCAGGTGACTTATAAAAGTACGTGATCAGCGATAACAATCAGAACAGAAAAAAATAGAAGTTTGTGCAAAAATATTTGAAAAGTGATTAAAATAAGGAAGAAGGAGCATTCAACAGTGCCGTGCAGCGAACTAATACAATTAGGACGAAACACGAAGTTATATATACACAAGCACAGTTACGAAAATTATTTGCGGACCTTTGTTATGCAAGGGATTTGATAATGAAACTGCTGCTAGAATACTAGTGCAGCACAATGTTAGCTAGTTATAGGGTTAATGCAAAGCCACTGTAGGGCAATAGGTAAGGCATGCAAACCAGCAAGTAAACAGTATGCGTATGCGCGACATTAGCATGCAGTTCGGTTGTGAGCCCCTTTAAATACTCCCCTTGATTAGTAAGGCGCGCGAAAGACCGGAGCCCTGTGCTCGTGCGTGAAAGTTCAAGAAAGGCTTCTTCGCTTCCGACTGCCAGTTATCAGCCAAGGGTGCGATAACTTACAGGGGAGTAAAATTTACACTGCCCAATTTAAACCCGATCCTTCCAACCACTCATGCAGAATGACCACCAACTTTAAAGCCTGCCATTTCTGGGATTGAAGCACTTCGTAATGGAAAGATAACCGCGACTTTACCTGCCACTTACTTACCAGATAGACATAGGGGACGTAATATGCAATCAGCATCAGTGCCAGGGCTGCGCACCACACCAGGAAATGCTTGTTCCTCAGCGGCCCAGAGTGAAACAGTCTCTTCACATTTACAATGAACCCCCTGTCATTGGTCAGTGCCACACCCTTATCTTTTTGCCACGCTTGCTTGAGGGATTTCTCTTCTGTATCTAAAGGAACGTAGGCCAAACCTGCAAGAAAAAGAATCACAGCGGCTCCTGCCAACCAGCGCATGCTCACTCGCCAGCCACAAGCAGCAAACATCTTTTCGCACAGAAGGTTTATTGCCAAGGTTCCGAAACCAACTGCAGACATTGAGATACCGCTTGACAAGGCCAGGTTCCTGTTAAAATATAACGTCAGAGATACGAAGCTGCAAAAGTAGAAACAGCTTGAGGCTACTCCCATTAGCACACCATAGGTCAGATACATCCACGGCATATGTTGAACCAGTGATGTGGTTACCATGGAGATGGCTAACAGGATACTGCCTAGGCACGTGACAGCTCGGCATCCCCAGCGATCAATCAACGATGTTGTCAGAGGTCCTGTGACGTAAGTAACGCCGATGGCCATTGATCCAATCCATGCTGAATAAACACAAAACGCAAACGTTTAAATGCTATACAAAGTTAATAAAGAGGAAAACACTAGAAGTACCACCCTACCCTCATTTCGTATGCTAGGGTTAGGCGGGTTAAGATAAGAGAAGAGAAGAGAAGAGAAGAGAAGAGAAGAGAAGAGAAGAGAAGAGGAGAGAAGAGCAGAGGAGAGAAGAGGAGAGGAGAGAAGAGAAGAGGAGAGAAGAGAAGAGAAGAGAAGAGAAGAGAAGAGAAGAGAAGAGAAGAGAAGAGAAGAGAAGAGAAGAGAAG
>JANVCJ010080787.1:0-11325 GCA_026413505.1 Epizoanthus ramosus | reverse complement strand
GTAGTAGTAGTAGTAGTAGTAGGATAGTACTAGTAGTAGTAGTAGTCGTAGTAATAGTAGTAGTAGTAGTAGTAGTAGTAGGATAATAATAGTAGTAGTAGTAGTAGTAATAGTGGTAGTAGTAGTAGTAGTAGTAGTAGTAGTAGTAGTAATAGTAGAGTAGTAGTAATAGTAATAGTAGTAGTAGTAGTAGTAATAATAGTAGTAGTAGTAGTAGTAGTAGTAGTAGTAGTAGTAATAGTAGTAGTAGTAATAGTAGTAGTAGTAGTAGTAGTAGTAGTAGTAGTAGTAGTAGTAGTAGTAGTAGTAGTTTATTCAAGGCTTCACAATAAATTCAATACAAATGGTCCTGGCATTTTTGTATAGCATATCCTGATTTGAGCCATCTCAGTATTATGACTTATTATACACATATATCTCCTTTTGTCATCATATCAATTTCTTCTTTGTATTCGAAGATATGTTTTCAAACTTTGATCACATTTATGACATTACAACAAAACAGCAACGACATAACCTTTTTTAAACTTGACTCGTACTCATGGTAGCGAAAGGTGCAGATAAAACAGCGTCATCTGCATACAGTGTTATAGGCTTAGTTGATGCAAACAATACGGGATGTCCTTTTAAACAAAGACAATAAAATTGATCTCAAAATGGCCCTTCGGTGTGGCATATCGTGATCTTGTGTGTGTGCAGCAGCAGATTTAACGTCAACCAATTCCAGATGAAACAATAAACATCCAACAGTTTGATTTTGTAATTAAAAAAAAGTCCCTTTGTTAACTAAAATGCTTCAAGAACAAAATCAACTGGACTGCCTGTATTCACACTTATATCCAACAGGTGTCCACGAGTGTTTGGACAGTAAAAGATATTTAATATATTTCATTGCAACTACTGAAAATGGACTATAGATTGACATTCTTAAAGTTTTATATTTATAAATTGTATAGTTTCATCATTTTAGCGTTTAAACCATCACGTTTTAACTTGTACATATTATATCGAAACTTTAAAAGACATATCTCACATTTGGTCGACAGAGAACACTTTCGTCTTCCTGTAAGGATATTCAGTCCCCGAGACAAACCCTTTGCATTATATTTCTGAAATCGAAATTGCCCTGCACCGAACCTTGGATCCATTGTCCAGTACTAATATACCAAAACAAACAGAGCTGGCGAAATTTGTTCAGCTGTCCGGAGTGAATCCAGGTGCAGAACGTATACGAATAGATCCTACGTGCACGCCAATAAATTGAATTGGCTCATACCCAATATAAAAGCTGAAGGTATCCACTCATGTATTGATGATTAAAACTACGGACACTGAACTGTGGTGAAGTATTGAAGTAGGACACGATGTTGAAGCAAATTTCTCTCCTCTTTGCCCTTGGCTTCTTGGCTGCTGATGCGCGGATTAAGTGGAAAAACTGTGGTAAGCTGTAATTATATAAATTTGTCTGGTTATTGTTAACAAAATTACAGTCTTTAAATCATTACAGTCATTAACTGTGCCGGCCTATCAGTTAAAAACCTGTATAGGTTAAGCAGTTCTGGTTAACCATATTTCTAAATAGGTAAAATAAGTTGTACTGAGAGGTCAGGGGAATTTTATAGTGAAATTTAATGTAGATATTTATTATTACAGGAGCTATGCACCAAAGAAATCATACAAGGTTGCGAGACACTTTACTGCATGCAACCATCCTGTAACAGCCCTATAATAATAATAATAATAATAAATAAAATTTTATACAGCACTATTCCGTGTGCTCTAGGCGTTTTACATAATGTAAAAATATACGGGGGTTCATGTTTATGATAAAAATTATTTATTAAAAATGTGCCCGTTTAAAAAGCTGTGTCTTTAGATATCTCTTCAAAATTTCTAATGATGCGGCCTGTTTGATGATCTTTGGAAGTTCGTTCCAAGCTAATGGGCGGTACGAGGAGGTTTTTGGATGAGGTTGAATGAAGACAGCGTGAGAGGTTCGGTAGTGGAGTAATTCATGCATTACAAGACGTTGCTGCAATCGTTGTAGAACGCAGAAATGAATTCTACTTTGGGAAATCGTAAGCCAAAAACTGGCGAGATTGAACTGTGCTGTTGTACGAATGACCGGCTAGGTTGGTATAGCCGCACTGTAGATATTTTGGTTATAGAAAAAATTGCGAGTTACCTGTGTGACTTAGCGTGATTCATTGATTGCATGTAAGTAATAAAATCACGTGATCTGCGCAAAAAATAAAAAAAGGTTTAAAAGTTGATTGGATTTTGTAGTTGGTAAATTGAGCTTCTTGTCTCAGTTTTGTTTTGATAAACAAAATCTCCAGTCTCCCACAACAGTTCAAATTGAAATTCAAGCGATCGTTTCTTTGCAGATAACAGATCTCCAGCCCAACTTACACAGTTCTACGTGTCCCCGGACCCCATCGTCTTGAGGACTGGTGCGCGTTTATCATTCGGGGGCAAATTTCGTGTAAGAGGCAATGTCGGAGAAGAGTACAAGATTCACATCAAGTTGGAGAAGAAAGCGTGGCTCTGGTTTACAATTCCTTGTAACAACAATGTGGGCTCTTGGTAAGCGGCATGTTCTTAAAAAAAATTATTCTTGATTTTTTTTTACTTTTGAACCAGTTGACACAAACCCATAACATGACCATTCATTTTGCATCTCTTGAAGAGTAGAAGTGTTTGGTGTTACTCATTTCTTGCAAATGAAGAATTGAAAATTCCCACCAAGCCTAACTCTTGAAACAGTTGACACAAACCCATAACATGACCATAAATTAATGTGAATCTCGTTGCAAAAGTTTAAACCCTAGGAACAAGATTATGTTATTTTCAGGGGCTTTTGTTCAAAAATTATAGCAATCTTATTAATTATAGAAATATGAACAGTTTAAGAACAATTTGAGCCTGAAGTGTCCAAAATATCTGGTTCTTATAAAGAAAAGCCTGTACTTCGAAAACGGAGCAAAACCTTTTTGGGGGGACGATCTCTGGAGGTGGAGCAGAACGGAGTATATGCTGGTTTCGGACTAACTATCATTTGGCTCTAGGATTTACAAATAACTAACTGACAAGCAGTAGACCTGGCAGCAAGATCAGCAACAGGGTGACGTGCCACCCCTTTGTTTGAGATTTCAGGGGTGTTTTCGCCTTTCGGTTCTCACTCCGGCTCTACTCCTGTTTAATAAAAAAAAGATTACTCCGTTTTCGGAGAAGACCATAAAAAGCTCCTGTGCTATTAGTAAGTATTTTCGACTAGGCTCGTTTTAGTTCAACTAAAGTGAAAATTGTTGTCGGAGTAATTTGGATGTAGGTCTAATTAACAATAACTTCAATTATAAATTGTCCCACAGGCAACATTTGAGGGTTGGATGGAGGTCATGCGAGATGCGGTTGACGCCCGTGGGGTAAGAGCTAAATAAATAAATTAATTAATTAAAAAAATAAATAATTCATATATTCATACATTCTAAGGTAATAAATGCTAACTAACTCTATTAACAATTAATTAATCTGATCAGAATTATAGATATGAATAAATAAAACCTAAGCGTATTACAGTTGAAAACATTTGCGGAACAAAAACGTCTTTAAAGATGACTTACAATTGTTAAGAGAGTCACTGTTCTTAATATGAAGTGGCAGTGCGTTCCACAATCTGGGAGCAGCAACCGCAAAAGTCTGCATGTCTCCATAAGATTTGGAACAGGACTTAGGTTTAACTATCAGATTATTATTATCATTAGTATTATTATTATTATCATCATTTATTAATCTTCTCTTTTTACAGGTGAATCTACAGCCTGAGGATGAACATAATTTCTACGCATACTTCTACTTTGTTGTGTTTATTATTGTTGGTTCATTCTTTACACTTAACTTGTTCATTGGCGTCATTATTGACAATTTCAACCGTCTGAAAAAACAGGTAGGCAACTATTCAATACTTTTGTACCTTAGTTCAGTGAAATACTTCAGTAATTCCAATGCTTGAAGAGTTTGGTGTCATTCAACATGCAGTCTTTCAAAACGATTATATCAAATTAAAATTAGTATATCAATCTGTTTAACACTATCTGAGCTGGGGGGGGGGGGAATTCGGCCCTCAAGCACATTTTATTTTGCCATTCCAAAACGGTAAATGTTATCATTATGAGACTTTCTGACTTTTTCCAAAATTTGCCAGAGGAAAATGTGATGTGTCAGTCATAGCTATAAATTGTCAATCATAGCTATAAATTTAACCATGTTTATGATTGACGCTTTTGTCATAAAAGTAATGTTTTCTAAACATTTAAATATAAGTTCCCGGATGACAGTGTCAATTAGTGTTTTAATAGCACATGTGCAATTAAGAATTAATCAGAAGCCAGTATTTTTTGTGGCTGTGCTATTAATATTGATATTTAACGTCTAATACCCTCGTAAGGCAACGAAGTTTCTTATATTATCAACTAATGTTTTATGTTTATTTTCAACTTAAAGTACGAAGATAATGGAGCACTGGACATTTTTCTGTCGCCGTCCCAGCGAGCTTGGTTCAACACGCTCAAGAAAGCTGCTGAAAGAAAACCCAAGAAGATGATCCGCAGACCAAAGGTATTGCTGGCGCAACATACTGTGTGTCGCGTATCCCCCTTACTTATTAATAAGAGAGCATATAGCTTTTTTTCAAGATTTTAGAAGCTTCGAATTTCTCTTCAAACTTCAAACACTTTCCTTCTTAGCTGTCTAGAATATTTTAAATTCTAGTTTTTTCTCAGGCTCCTTTTTGCATGCAAACGATCTATAGCTACAGGCATCCTGTTGCAATTTTGAGAATTTAAGATATATGCTAATTAGAGTCATTTAACAAATAAATTGGTATCAGAATTTTAAGTGCGGGTGTGATGTCAGGTGAGGTATTAGAAATCACAAACTGTCTAAATGTGATCGCAATTCGCCACTCCAGAAACTACAAAAGGACTGGGGCCGTCTACCCAAACGATCCCAGGAAACATTGCTGCAAATGTTAATTTGATATGAAAGAACAAAAGAGAATCATTAACCAATACGAACTGTGATGTGATTCGCATAATGCATTTCCAAATTGCATTGTTTCTTAGACGAGATAAAGTAACGCGTATTGTGCCCAAACAATAGCTTGAGAAACACTCTTGATGACACATTGTGTAACACTCTCGTTGAAGCATTGCTTTCTGGGATCGTTTGGGTAGACGTGCCCAGTCCCTTTGCAGTTTCTGGAGTGGGGACTGATAATGTTGGTTGTCCGGTACACCCTAGGTGGCATGGCAAGCCAAGCTGTTCGACGTGACTCACAGCTCAAAGTTCGAGACCCTGATCATGGTATTCATTCTGCTCAACATGCTCGTCATGATGATTCAGCATTATGACCAGGAGAAGAAGGTCGACCTTATCTTGGATATCCTTTTGTAGGAATTATGTACAGATAGAACGCCTGCTCTTACGCGCTGTGATTGGTCTATCTATTTGTAGGAACTATGCACGACACAACACGTGCTGTTATTGGTCTATCTATTTGTTGGAAATATGCACGGCATATCACACGCTATGATTGGCTTGTCCATCTGTAGAAAACATGCGCGACATATCGCGAGCTATGATTGGCTGAGGTCTTATTCCCCTTTCAGTGCTAGCCTGAGAGACGTTAGGGGGGGGGGGTGTCAAGAACAGCATGAAATGATTGACTGCACTATAAGGTTTGTTACAGTATGATTGCTATCGATTATGTAAGAATGATTACAGTGTCCCAGGCTATGTCACAACTAAATACACTAGACTTACCACGCGCACTGATTGGTTGAAAACCGTTAACTATAACTTGATGGGAAACACAGAAACTCGTTGTTCGTGTCATGGCATATTCTCTGTTCTATTTTCTGTAACTTAGAAATATTTCTCATTTTAAACTCTAATATAAATAAACATGACCAGAGATTGTGAGCAGGGAAAGGGTAAGCCTTGAATTCATAGAATAATATAATAATGACACTGATAAACATATTGAAAGGAAGAGGGTTTGTATCAATACAGACCCCCGGGAACCAGCCTCGACTTCAGTCTGTGAAAAGATCTATTTCTGAGATATGCTGGGTGTGTTAGCCTTAACAACAGCCTTGCATCGCGGGCTCACACATATTATCAACATGGTATTCACTGTGATATTCACGCTGGAGGCCGTGCTTCGAATCGTGGCTCTGCGCTGGTATTACTTCACGCAGATTTGGAACGTGTTTGACTTTGTCATAGTGGTGTTCTCCATTATAGGTATGTAGAGCATGTAACGGTAGTGAAGCAGCTATGGCGCTATAGGTTGTTTTCACGTGACGTCATCCGAACTCTAAAATCTAAACTACAATACCTGTAAGGCTGTTCTTTTGAAAAGATTCAGATATCGGCATCAAAAGCATTCTTTGAAAGTTTAACAATAATTCCATTTTTGAGTTGCATTTCATTTCCCTAACGACGAGGTACTGGTAGGAGAATTTTGTTGGCATGCATTGGATGAACAAAGAGTGAATATTTGAGTTAACGTTCGAGCACGTATAACGCTGACACAGGTCAATGCAGGTTCTAACAAGTTGGTGCCAAATAAAACGCAAGTTGAACACGAGTCCACAACTCGCCTTTGATTGCATCGACTTGAAGGTTGGTTTGGCCATTTCAGATGATGTCATTGATTTCGATCTTCACACTTTGGTGATCTGTTATTCAGTTGTGGTGCAGTTTTTTTACATATTTTAAAAAATGTTTTTGTTCTGTCAAAGTATGCCATAAAAATTAATTTATGCAAATAAAAGTCAAATATAATGTTTTAGCATATTACGTTACCTATTACTTTGCGGAGTCAATATCTGTTATTATTATTATTATTATTATTATTGTGTGTGAGGAGGGATGTGGGGGGAGGGGGTATGGCAAAATATATTAGCACGTGGTAAGGGATAAACCAATTTACTTTGTTATGATGTGGGTTTGTACTGCGGTGTATATATGATGAAGTGAAATGATCTTTTTACTCTCCAATTTACATTGTAGAGAACAATTTCGAAATTAAAATTTTGCACGAGCATATCATGAACATTTTCGCCCCAAGATCTTAAATGACCCGCCCCTACCTTACAAAACAAGGAACAGTATACTCACAGACCCACTGTAAATTAAACACGCGGAGCCTCAATTTGTTCATCTGCACATCATACAGATATATTTCAACCTTTATTCATTTTTTTTTCAGGAATAATTTTGGAATTTCTCGACTACGATCAGATTATAGTGACACCAAGCTTGTTCCGAGTTGCCAGAGTGTTTCGGATTGGAAGGCTACTTCGCTTTTATAAAGGGGCTCGTGGAATACGGCGCTTGTTATTTGCTCTGATTATATCACTGCCAGCTCTTCTCAACATTGGCGCTCTTCTGTTCCTTATCATGTTCATATACGCCATTATTGGAATGTCTTCGTTTGGATATGTGATGAAGGCTGGAGCGTTGGATGATGTCGTAAACTTTGAGACGTTTGGCAGCAGCATGCTGTTACTGTTTAGAATTTCTACATCCGCTGGATGGAACGATGTCCTGGAACCACTCCTGGTTGAACCGCCGGATTGTGATCCGAGCTACAAGGGGTTACCCAATGGGAACTGTGGAACACCCTGGCTGGCTGTCGTGTTCTTTGTGACGTTTATATTGCTGACGTTTCTAATTATTATTAATATGTATATTGCAATTATACTTGAGAATCTTAGTGAGGCACACGAGCAGGAAGAGGTTGGAATCACGGACGATGATTTAGATATGTTTTATATGCATTGGGAACGCTACGACCCGGGTGCAACTCAGTACATTCTGTACAGCCAATTGTCAGACTTTGTAGATGGCCTTGAAGCGCCCTTGAGGATAGAACAACCCAATAAGTTTGCTTGTATAAACCTGAACATTCCTATTAAGCAAGGCGACCGTATTCACTGCTTTGATGTCATGCAAGCTTTGGTGAGGAGAGTCATTGGCGAGATCGAAGAAGCTGAAAATAACGTAGCATTCACACTGATGAAGTCGCGCATGGAGCAACATTTTATCAGCGCGTTTCCACAAAGAGCACAGACAGAAACGCAAAGCACAACTTTAAAGCGAATCCAAGAAATTCGCGCTGCCACAGTTATCCAGAGATCATATCGTCAATATAGGTTTCACATGAAACTAAAAAATTTTAGGCTTCAAAGAAGCCGCGAGCATATGGACAGCGACATTGAAGAGGTAGAAAATGCGCAGGTGCCGACGCCAAGGAAAGCAAATGTAGTGGGGTCAGCGGAGTCTTTGCAGTGTCAGCATGCGCAGTCAGACACTGAGCGACAGGCTTCAAGCGAACACTTAACTATTGCTTGACAAACCAGTCTATTCTGTTCTCCAAATGCTATTTTGACTCATATCTATTCCAGTGAATAAACAGTTAAGAAATTACTAATACAACGCTAGTGCAATTCACTCCATGGACATCAATGTCTATGAATCAATATGATATGGTTTTAATCCTCTTAAGACTGATTATGTAAGCAAACTATCCCTCTTTGTTAAATTTGGCTCCAAAATTTATCATGGTTTAATTAATAAGCTTAGGATTCTACTTTCGGCTAATTTCTAATGAAGTTGTTCTTTTTTCCTAACGTAATATTTTCAAGGGAGACAAATCTTTGCACCTATCGCCGGATTCAATTATTTTCTCAGGTAATTATCTATTTTTTAAGCTTGTAAATCGTAGACGGATTTTTTTTAAATTCATTTAACTAAAAGTTCGAATTCGTGTCGTAATTTTCTGCCAGTGAATTTCACTAAAATGTTAATGATAAATAGCTAGCGTGTCAGCATAGCAACAACTTGCATCTGATGATGTACACAAAAAGGAAGAGCAGCAAATAGCCACGTACATCAATCATCTAGTCACTCGTAACATCCTTAGATTGCTGTACCCTTATGAAGTTAGTGCTTGAGGAATTGACGGATCACGAGATGCAGTGGGGGAGGGGTGGGTGGGTGTGGAATGATCAACCGGTCTATGCAAGAAACATCATACATGTAAACATTATCTCAGTTTCACAAAAAAATATTGGGGGGAGGGTGTGAGTAACTGGTGTGTACAAGAAGCATGCTGGGCAGTGGTATTGTTGTATACAACTAACAATGATGTACATTGTAGGTTTATTAGCAATGTTCCACGACATTGCTTATTAATGGTTAGGTACTCTCTAGTCATTACTTTGGTGATGTACATAATTGACTATACTGTATACATTGTCTATATATACAGGGGTGGATTTCAAAGGGGACGGACATAAGGGACCCAGGCCCCCCTTTTCGTTGGCAATTTTTCAAACATTTTATAAGAAAAACACTGAAAAAAAAACTCTATTGGAGCACAGATACCCTTTTTGGGGCCACCCTTTCCAGAATTTCGGGTAAGGGTCTCCCCTTTTCAAAATTTCTGGATCTGCCCCTGATATATGTTGACATTGTTTACTAGTTAACCAGTTGTGTCATATTTCAGGGTCTGTGTTCTGTGCTGGATGCAGCATGTGCTGATGGCAGTGTTATGCTCACGCCCCACCTCGAACACTTGTTGGGTGGGCTCCATAGCATGGTACGTAACTGCATGGTTGTATACATGTACATATAACCTACTTGATGTACGCTCACCACAGCCAGCCCACTGTAAATTGTTTGGATAATTGATGTACAAAGTGGAGCAAATTCAAACATTTTGAATTGGGGAGGGGGTGGAAGAGGCTTGAAAGGACTGGGCCGCCCTGGGAACCCCTACAGAAAATTGTAATATTGAACTGCATGCATGCAGGTATGTAACTATGTTTTCCAAAGGTGGAAACCATGTACGTGTACCCCAAAACAATTGTAGTATATTTTCATTTCTTTGAGAAGCAAGAACATTCCAATTTTCATTCATGTTTATTTGAAACCAGTCTAAATTTGGTAAAATGTTACTGACCCACAATAATGGCATTACAGTATTATAATAATTTTATGAACTATTCTGTTGATCTTTAGGCTTGCAACATGCCAGACTTTAGCAATCCTATCACAGTCAAGAATCACAATGAGCTTCTACGGTGTTTCTCAGTCCTTGGTAAGTTTACAGTACATCCCTGGCCAGTAATTTTCTTGTAACATTGTTACAGGGCCGTAGCAAGCCATTTTTTATTGGGGTGGCCCAATTTTTTTTAAGGGGGGTTGGGTGGTGGGGGGTACAAAATGAAGGATGTGAAGGGTAGCTATAACTGTAAGGTAAGGCTGAGAATGCTTTGCCTGGTTAAATTTTTGTCTGAACAAGACGTTATTGGATATATTATTAATAAAATAAATTACAGAACTATTCAACCTGTGAAACCTAGCCTGTCAAAATTATTGGGGGGCCAAGCCCCCCTGCCCCTCCCCTCATTACAGCCATGGTTACGACAAACTACATGTCGTTCTCAAAATATACTGGCAGAACTTCTGACTGGCAGACCCTGACAAGTTGTCGGGGCTTTATATTTTCATGCCAGTCAATAGGACGAAGCAGTTAGGATTGCAGCTACCTGTCACATGTTGACACTGCAGTCACTGCAGTCATTGCACAGGTCTTTTTTGAAGGCTATCACAAGTGTCATGCTGGGTTTGGCAAAACCTCTGTCAGCTACAGTGTGTATACATGTATGTATGGTAAGCTGCAACTCAACAACTTTGACCCCGAATAAAATCTAGTCTCTCACTAGGTCATTTATAGATTGTGTTTTAATTATACATGTAAGTTGTTTATATTTTGTTACAATGTTTGTAATTCTCGAGATGTTTTAAAAGATCTGTTGTTAGTCCTTATTTTTAATTTCAATTTTCAACTTTAGCTAAGACATTTACTGATCGAGTAGTGGGATTTCTGCTCAACAAACTTGAGTCCAGCAATGAGAAGCTACGAGTGGGCACGCTGGCCATAGTAAGACACTTGGTCAATTCCTCAGGTAAGTTTGTTATTAGTGATTTGAGCCGGCAGTAATACATGTAGGTTGTGATACTGTACAGTGTATATAGTACTTTAGCCTGTATGTAATTTCCTAAGCTGGGACTTGGAACAGGCTTCATGTACACAACTCTGGTAGACTAGTTTTTAAAAAAAACTAGGTTTTCTACGGCGGCAAGTAGGCCAAATGATTGGAGTTGATATGTTATGTTTTTCGCTGTGAGGGTGAAAGATCTCAGCTGACGTTTCGAGCACTAGCCCTTCGTCAGATAATATAAGTAATA
>JANVCJ010080776.1:0-11325 GCA_026413505.1 Epizoanthus ramosus | reverse complement strand
TCGACACTCGAAGATAAAAGTCGTATCTTCGCACAGCCATGTAAGATCCTCTATATACCATACCATACTCATTCGCTGCACTCACTCGTGTGTTACTACATTCGACACTCGAAGATAAAAGCCGTATCCTCGCACGGCTATGTAAGATCGTCTATATACCATACCATACTCGTTTGCTGCCCTCACTCGTGTGTTACTACATTCGACACTCGAAGATAAAAGCCGTATCTTCGCACAGCCATGTAAGATCACTGTATTACGTATTCCTAGGTGAAGAATCTCATTTAATATTTGGTATAGCTAACCCATCCTCGGAGACCCAGGGGCAGATCGTCGGGCGGGCGGAAAAGCGAGGCCTGGTTCACCGAGGATGAGCTAACCCTGCATAAGTTAAAGTTAACCACCTTTCGAGTAACCCCGCCAGATCTATTGATAACCACTGTTCCTGAAGCTTGTTCCACTGTTTCCTGTTCATACAAACTTAACCAACCTGGGCGTTCCAACTACCATAAAAATAACTAAAACATACCTTTCTGAAACTGACATATTTTTAACATACAACACGCACTTTTTTACATAAAGTAGCATATTTTTTTGCATATATCGTCAATACGAACCCTGCATTGTTTATTAGTTTCTGCGAAGCGCCTAGAACACATGGTATAGGCGCTATATACATTTTCTTTTTCTTCTTCTTCTTCTTCTTTTTCTTCTTCTTCTTCTTCTTCTTCTTCTTCTTCTTCTTCTTCTTCTTCCTTCTTGTTCTTCTTCTTGTTCTTCTTCTTCTTCTTCTTCTTGTTCTTCTTCTTCTTCTTCTTCTTCTTCTTCGTCTTCTTCTTAACTTGCTAATTTGTCGATATTTTGGAACATTTCCCAAGGCTCTGACCTATAGCGAGGCAGTTGCTCTAACCTTGAACATTTCACTTCTGGCTCACAACTGTGATTCAGTTCTAACTTAACTTTTCTCTTCTAGCTTGTGAACCCAAAATGGACCTTGGATTTTTACTTGAAGGTTCGGAAAGCATTGGCGCGACTGATTTCCAGACAATGCTGAGGTTTGTCCAGGATCTGGTGAAACAATTCATGATATCCTCGAACATGACCCACGTGGGTATGGCCGTCTACGCGGCGGAGCCCAGCGTTGTATTCGATTTTAACAAATATTACGACAATCAGACCTTGATTAATGCCATCGGACAAGTACAGTATCCTAATGCGTATGGGAATCGGATGGGTAAGTGACGGCCTTCATCAGTTAATGCAGTGGAGACATCACACATCGGTAAAGAGAGAACTAAACAACATAACATTTGCACCAAACGGTGGTAGAATGAATGCAGATTTTATCTACTTTTAGACCTTTCGATTTTATACTTCTATAGGTTTAGCCTTCGACATGTTTCACTTTACATACTCCAGTATTAATTTTAAAATTTTAAATAGGTAGATAGTTAATTAGGTAGATAGTTTTACCCATTTTATGATAATTGTAATGTAACACACGGCCACATCAGCTGTATAGCTGCCGTCGCTTTTTTAACGTGGATAAATAAAGGCAATTATTATTATTATTATGATATTGGTTGGTTTCTCTGCAGAACCTCCAACTATCACATTGATTCAGCGGGGAGAATTTCTTATGTTTCCTTTAATAGAGACATCGTGTCGGTAAATTAGAAAGCAGTTTGAAGTTCAAATCATGAATTCCCTGGAATTGGAGATGAGACATTTGAATGAATTTAATAGCTGGCTTTTAGCATGTTAAACAACATCTTACCATATTGATTATCAAGAATTATATTACCAGAAATTATAATGATAGCAATGACAGTGTCAGTTTATGTTAGAAATTAAAGTGTAGTTAAAGTTTAATAAAATTAAACAACGTAAATGTTAACAAAATGAGTAAATACAATAAAATCAACCGTAAAAATGCCTCCCTTTTTCTTTAATCATTATACAGTGTAGACATTATATTTATACTAACTCGCCAGCTAAAGCTAAATGTTTCAAGGGGCGCGCTCGCTGGCATGAGTGCAAACCAACCCGCACTATTCTGAAACAGGTCAAAACATAATCGCTCGTTGGTAGAATTACAGGCTTCTTGTTTATAGCATCCAGGTGATGTTGACCGAGCCACATTGTTCTTTAAAATATTTGAATTTGAGTCAACGTCAGCGCAAATTGTTCTTAGTTTTACGAAGAACGAAATTACGAAATAAGCTCTCAAATCCCCGGATCCAAAACATATCCACAAAAACCGTAACCTTAATACGAACGGTGTCAACAACACGTATATATATATGTAAATTACCGCTTATTTTGCTCGATGGAGTCCACTTTTATAGAGGGAAACGATTGTGCTTGAAACCTACAGACCTACTTTAAGTTTCTCAGTAATTCTCAGGCCAAGGTTGTTTTAAATTTATTCTTAAATTTTGTTCAAATTTGAGCCCCAGTGTTCTGATCTTATAAAGTTTGCTTTTGTAAAAATATGCAAGCTCCTACTCAACCAAAGACCCGCGGATGCGTGTTGCGTCTGGCTACATGGTCTCACACCTGCATTGAATAATAATCGAAAAAGAACTTTGAACTTGGGGTACTAAAGTGTGAAGCTCGGATGGTTTAGATTTGTCGATCATAATAGCTTGAATTCTATTATAATTAATTATAAGAAACACACCATGATCATCTCTTAGGCACAAAATCCTTGTAAGTAATGGCAGAATGTTGTCTCTCTGAGCAAACACTTTAAGAACTGCGTGACTGTGGAAAAAAACTTTTTGAACTTTGCATAAGTTGCCAGTCTCCTATTATTCTTGGTCGAGTTTCAAAATACCCAGCTGCTTCCCAAACAAGCCTTTTTTAATAATAAATGTTATTGGGTTATTATCACATCAGTAACAGTAAACTCGGCTGCCAATATTGGTTTGTCCAGCAAAAAATATTTCCATGAAATAAGTATTAAATCGTACTAAGTTTTATCAGATTATCTACTTTGCATAACCAATTCCGTCCTTTAATGTTTAACATGTCTGTCATAAACAGTTTTTAAAATATTACCAACCAAATGACCCGTTTAGTGGTGTTACTTCGATTTGATGGGCGCTTTCCAAAGTCCACTTGGGTCTTTAGATCCAACATACTGAACTGACACGATTCAAGCATTTTTTGTCGGTACAATCCGTTGAGTTGTAAAATATCACCATTTCTACTGGTTTTTCATGACCTCTCGTGAAAAGCAGCAAACGGGGACATGTCAGACTCTGTCAGATCTCGAGACACCTGCGTCTTTCCGTAGCTCGCTAATATTTATGTTCAACTGAGCCTTTGCACAAAATTCAACCGAACAAAAACGTTTTTCCTCGCGCATCAACTGCGTAGCAATTTTGAAAGATCCAACGAGAATCATCGGTTTTATCAAAAAATTGATAGAAATTAGTAAACCATTTAGGACTTATGAGTGGGTTCCTTGGCCTGTAAGTGTATTTTTTCCCTGGATATTTCAAAACAGATTTTACTTCGCAGTTTGTAGCCTCTTTATTCAGTTGCCGGATAATTTGATTTCTTGGAAGTATCTCGGAGTAGTGCTATATTTTTTGTGGTTTGTCCTTTTCCACACTTTCGCATAACATATTGATGAGTAATAAATTTAGAATGTCCAAGTGTCACTGAAGTTCGATGCCGTCAGAATGATCAGGAAAACATTGCGATGATTCGTGGCCGTGTCCACTGCTACTGACATATTGAAAATGCGTTATAAGTGCACGGGTTCTGTCTCAAATTACAGGAAATATTTATTCCTATCCACTTGTTTTTAACTTAAACTTGACAGTATATAGAAAAACGTCCGCTCTCTGAAAATCGCTAAACACACAATACGGGTGTACATGAAACTCCTTCATGCATGATTAAAGGACAATGTTCCATCTAGCCAGCTATCGTCACTGAAGAGTCAACCTGATGCTATTTAGCAAAGGAGAAACGTCACGGTGTTGAGATTGGTGAATTAGACTATTACTTTGAATATTTTGAAACAGGTTTCAGTTGTGAATTTTGGAGGCATATTCCCCGCTCAACATGAATAAAAGTCACCAGCCGAATATCTCGAGTGTTGCTACTAGAGAGATTGCTCAGATTGTTGTCGAGTCGTGCATTTTTGTCGTTCTGGATATTGCAGCCCTTGTCGGTAACGTGTTGGTTTGTCTGGCGTGGTACAGAAATCCTTCGCTTCGCACCGTCACCAACATCTTCATACTCTCACTGGCCCTCACCGATTTACTCATGTCAGTTCTGGTCATGCCTCATACAACGGCTTCGTCTATTGCAAACGATTTGATTGCAGGATATTACATTTACTCCATGCGGGGATTTATCGGCCATATTTTAGGAGGAACATCATTGTTAACATTGATGTTATTGGCAGTCAACAGATATTTCCGTGTTGTCAGACCCGCGTGCTACCCGAACATTTACACCAAGAAACGTTCTACAATCATGGCAGTCTGTTCGTGGATCGTAACAACAGTTGTATTTTGTGTTTTGTTTATATTGACGGGAATAGGATTCCGTATACATCCTGTTAACCCAACGGTAATGTTCATGTCCTTTCCTAATAGAGCTTCTTTCATTTCCTATACTTTTGTTCACAGTGTCTATATTTTCGTTCCAAGTGTGGTTATCGTTGTATGCTATGTGAGGATTTACCAAACCATTCGTCAGCACAACGCAGCAGTTGTACCATCATCACAAGAAATACACTCAGCGTATGGAGTGGAGGAGGCAAAAATGACGAGATTACTGTCCGTTATATTGATTGGATTTTATCTTTGTTGGTTGCCTCCCTTCATTACAATCATTTTACACACTTTTAAAATAATTGGAGGAACTTCAATCTATTTCAAGTTCCATTACAGTTTTCCAGTCTATGCTAGCAGTGTTATAAACCCTATAATATACGCGACAATGAGTCAACCATTTAGAAAGGAATTTCTGAAAATACTTCGTGGACTTTAGCTTTGTGGTGACGCTTTATTTTCTTTACTTTCGCCGTGGAAAAGGAAAACAAGACGTCTGCTTTGTATAAGAGTACAGCTTACATTTACTGTGTCCTTATAGCAGCGCCATCTCACTGTAACTGATATCTATTGATATTACATTATTTAAATTGGAATACATTTTGTCACAAATGACAGGGAGATATAATAGATAATTTGAGCTTTGCTAAAGTAAAACTGCAAAATGGTGAGTAAGAAGCGTATTGCCTTCTCAGAACTCCTTCGGTTGCGGTGGAAACCAGCCGTAAGATTGAGATAGCGAGAGATAGGGTTCCTGCTAGCTAGATAGCTTCAAGAGTTAATCTGTTGAACTCGTTTATCAGTGATGATTTGGCGCAAGTAGCTGATCAAAACCAGCTGAAACCAGTTTCTGTTGTTATAGTTAGCCTGTTTTAACATAAAAGTGTCTTCAGATCATTTGATTATAGAAACTGCACTTTTTAAAAAACTTATTGAAACACGAATAATATGAACATCAGTCACTAACTTAATATCTCAAAGAATGTTTCAGTGAGTGCCATCTCTATAGAGATTGTTTAGATTTTTGTCTAATCTTGCATCGCCGCGGGTTTGGGTATCAAAGAGCTTGTCAGTAATGTGTTGGTCTGTCTGGCGTGGTACATAAATTCTTCGCTTTACACCGTTCATACCTAACCGATTTATCCAAGGCTGTTCTAGTCATGCCTCCTCGTTTATTGCAAATAAGAGGATTGGAGGTGATTACGCTAACATAGCATGGGGTTATGATGGCCACATCTCCCGGGCCGGGAAGGGTAGTAACTCCTTCGCATGAGCTATGCTGGTATATGGGGTTCCAAATGGTACGGTCAGTTTCGAGTCGTTTGGTCTGAATTTGGGTATGGATTTTGGAAGAAACTGGGGACATTCTGTGTGATCAGGTATTTGGGTAATAAAAATGGGTATCAATCAATTTAGGTTCAATGCTGAAACTGACTAGGACATTCTGTACATTTATCTCTGAATGCGGGTAAGGAATTCCCACTCCGTTTTTTCAGTTACAAACGAGACAGAGATGATTAAGGCAAAAGTGTTAACGATGCACTTCAACTGTAAAACTTTGCTAATTTTTCAATGCGCCATTAAGCAGGAATTTATATTCGTGGCAGGGCGATAAATTGAGAAAGACGAGATATTTATTTCACGTTTGGTGTTTGTACTCGCGACGTGGTTTTCTGATAGATCTATAATAATGGATCGTTTGCTTTGCTTGCATGGGAATGGCCAAATGCTTTATTTCGAACGTTCAGTGGCCTTTACACATTTCGTAGATAATGCCTGTTTTCAATTCATTGGTAGAAAGCGGGAGGGTATAACAACTTTTATTTGCATCGCAGGCTATCGGCATACTTCACTGAATTGTTTTAATTTATCTAAAGTACCTCCTACAATCAGAAAGATTCATCGGGGAGAATTTCTTATGTTTCCTTTAATAGAAACATCTTGTCGGTAAATTAGAAAGCAGTTTAAATATCAAGTCATGAAATCCCTGGTAGGGGATATGAGACATTTGAATGAATTTAAAAGCTGGCTTTTAGCATGCTAAACAATATCTTACCATATTGATTGTCAAGAATTATATTACCAGAAATTATAATAATAATAATGACAGTGTCAGTTTATGCAACAAATTAAAGTGTAATTAAAGTTCAATAGAATTAAACAACGCAAATGTTAACAAAATGAGTAAATACATACTTAGTGTATGGCAGCGATAAAATCAACCGTAAACTGAAAATGCCTTGCTTTCTTTTAGTCATCATATAGTGTAGATATCATATTTGTACTAGCTTGCAGTGAAAGCTAAATGTTTCAAGGGGAGCGCTTTCACGCTACACGCAACCAGATAATGTTGACTGAGCCACATTGTTCTTAATTGTTTACTAATTTGAGCCAACTACAGCACAAATTGTTCATACTTTTAAGAAGAACAAAAGTATGAAATATAAAGTCTCCAACCTCCCAGATCCAAACATATCCACAAAAACCATAACCGAAATACGAGCCGTTGTCAACAACACGTATATATATTTGTCATATAAAAATGAATAAAATGCCAGGTATTAAAAGTGCTGAGAAAAGTCAAATTTGTATATATAAAATATCGTTGGTTAATATTTTATGCTGTTTTGAACAAAGGCAGCTAATGTTCCTGTTTGTTGGATCAGAAAATCGTGTTTTGTAATGTATTTTTTTTTATACGATAGTAAACTCGGCTCTCAATATTGTTTGTGTCCTGCAAGAAATATTTCCATGAAATTTTAAATATTTATCATAAGTATTAATAAATAACACGTACTAAGTTTTAGCGGATTATCTACTTTGCATAACCAATTTGATCCTTCATATTTAGAATGTAAGTTGATCATAACCAGTTTTCAAAATATTCCCAATCAAATTACCCGTTATTGGTGTCATACTTCGATTCGATAGCCGCTTTCCAAGTCCATTTGGGTCGTTAGACCTAACTATTAAAATTGAGACGATTCAAGCATTGTTTTGTCGGTACAATCCGATGAGTTATAAAAATCACCATTTCTACTGGTTTTCGTAACTGGAATGAAAAACTTACTGAATAAATATGATAGTTCAGTATCTAATAGTTTTTCCAAACTTGATCATTAGGGATTTCGAATGGTCTTCCCGAGCATGCGAGCAGAGCATTATTTTTGTGCGAGCACGAGCAAGCGAACAATGAATTAATACGAAAATTAAAAATTCGAGCAAGCGAGCACACTCTAAAACTTTGCGAGCAATTCGAGCAATGGCCAAATTTTGCGAGCACTCCACAAGTTTGAAGAACTATTCAACACTCCTATCATTATTGCAAAATAAAGAGGGTAATCGGTCAAGAAAAATCCTCGATCATAATTCATAATTCTAAAGTACGAGATACTGTTACGGAAATAAGATTATCGACACATCGGTGACACACTAAACACGGGCGATGCAAAAACATCAAACTCGTGGACCGAATTTGCCCAATCTGCGACCAAAATGTAATTAGTTGACAATGAAACCCATTGTTCTTAATTTTGAATTTTTGTCAACTTCAGCCTAAATGTTCTTAATTTGCTCTTAAGTTTTGTACAAATTCGACCCTCCGTAATTGCTTTTATAAAAAGGCGTCTATAGTAATAAAGCAAAATCCCACTGCTCAACCATAGACCCGCGCATGCGTGTTAGGCCTGTGTCCATGGTTTCACACCTGCATTGAATAATAATTGCGAAACAACTTTTCATTTGGGGTTCTATTAAGAGTGAAGCTCGGATGGTTTAGATTGATCAATCATAATAGCTTCAATTCTATTCATTGTGTTTAATAAACACGTCATCGTATATCAGGCACAAGAACCTCGTTAGGAATAACAGAATAACACTTTTTGAAGCTAAAACTGCACGACACCGGAAAAGATCTTTCCAAACTTGAATACATCACCCTTATAGTTGCTATTTACACTTGGTCCAGTGTCAGAACACGCAGCTGCTTTCCAGACAAGCCTATATAGTAAGTTATTAGGTTCATTGTTTTATCAAACGAATAAACTCGGCGGCCAATATTTGTGCAGCAAGAAATATTTCCATGAAATTGTAACCCCTTATCACAAGTATTAATGAATAAAACGTACTAATCTTTTTATCTACTTTGCATAACCCATTTTATCCTTTCAGGTTTACCATGTATGTTGAATCATTATTGGTTTTTGAAGTACTACCATCCTACTTTCGCTTTTCGTTCGATGATTAGATATTTTTAAAAATCTATGATTATATTAAGGTAAATGGCAAACGGTCAAAAAGTTGGCTATTACATTATATATTTCGCTGCTGATCGCAGCCTCGTCAGGTCGCCATCTTTAATAAATTCTTGACGACGCTGGGATCAGCAGCAAAATATATAGTGTAAGCCAGCTTTTTTATCGTTTACCATTTACCTTTGTAGAACCTTTTTACGAAATTTTATAATGTAACATAGATTTTTAAAAAGTTTTAATCCAAGGTACATTTAAAGAGTTTAAAGACGAGAAATATATCACATAAAAATCGAGCTATTTTATCCAACTCTTTTATGGCTTCGACCAAGACATTATCTGAACAAACTATTTCCTAAAGCTGCAACTGTGTTCACTTGGCAAATGCGCTGACAAAGAAATGGTATTTCCGGGAACGTTTTGTGGTTTCTAAAACTGACTTCGTGGTGTGTAGCCTTTTTATTCAGCTGCCAGAGAATTTGATCTCCTGAAATTTTCTGCCGGAGTTGTGCTGTATTTTTTGTCCACAGTTTCGCACAACATATTGATGAGTAACAAATATAGAATGTCCAAGTGTGACTGAAGTGCGACGCCTTCAGAACAATCTGGAAAATATTGCCACGATTCGTGTTGGTGTCAACCGCTACTAACACATGATAAGCTCGTGCATTCTGTATGAAATTACAGGAAGATATTCCCATCCCATTCCTCGTAACTTGAACTTGACAGTATAGAAAAATGTCCGCTCTCTGATAATCGCTAAACATACAAAACGAATGAATGAATGGTGGGAAACATATTGACGTTACTCGTTAGTTGTGCCAAATTAAAAGGGGCTTCTTCGTGTGTGATATATAGAAGGACAATGTTCCATCTAGCTAGCTATATCGTCAAGAGTCAACCTGATCTATCGCTTCATGAGGAATTTTGGTCTGACCTGCCAAAATATTGATTTTATTCTAGCTATCAAAAACAAGTGTATATGCAATCAATATTTCTGGAATATCTGGTACAGTAAACTGAGTGCACTCGTTCGATTCCCCTAAAGGGAATTTCGAGATTTTATTAGAAACAGAGGTTCATGCTTTCTGACACGTTGCATGGTAATTGAACAATTGATATAAGATTGTAATATTCAGTTACCTTTATAGTAGATTAGACTATTAAATGTTTCTCGCCGTCGTAGGAAACCTAGACTATTAAATATTACTCGCCGACGTAGAAAACCTAGTTTTTTTAAAAACTATTCTACCAGTGTGTATTGCACAGCCAAGGGAACAAAGCAGAGAACAGCCGCTACTGTCTAACGTCATCGGTTGTCATGAGAGCGTTAAGAATTTCAAAAAGGAGCCAATGAAAACTATTAAATATAAATGTTGTTTTTGTAAAACAAAACATATAAAACACTTTTTTGCGCGTTGGACTCCAGCCAAGTATGGATCTCTTAGCTTTCTTCCGGCGATGAGGTTAGTTCATGATCTATAGATTCGTTCAAAAATTGTTATCGCTTATATTAGTGTTAGGTTCTTCCACACGTATCTTTAGTTCTATCGTGTAACTAATTGGTATTTGAAACAATGTTTTGTGCAAGCATGATTATGTACTATTTCATCTTCATCATAATTTTCAGAAACGTTTTGTGAAACAACAGCGTGAAGGTATTACATTCGCATCCTCCCATGATACAAACACTATTGTCTTAAAATATCAAGTTTAATTTAAATAGAGATCGAGGGAAAACATTTTAAGTATAGTGCTTAAAATACAAATTTAAATTAATTTAAATTACACTTTTTCACATTCATTTTTTAAATAACAAGAAAGTCTCATTCACACGAGGAAGTTTCCTTGACAGTTTGACCAAGAAAACTCGTCGACGAAAAATTTGTCGCATTTCGACTCTTTTCATTGTCTGCACGAGCAAAACACTCAGTCGTCAACTTGACCATCTAAACGGGGCTTAACATCATGGAATGGACTAACTCTGTGTTAAGTTGGGCCATATTTCAAAGAGCATAAGTGTCACAGAAAATAATGATTAACACAAAGATAACTTAAATTGTTACCAGATATAGATTGTGAATGAAAGAACTCCCAAAACCGTGATTGTCTTCGGCCTTTTCCGCACCGAAAAAGATCCAAGTACATGATTCGCCTGGTTAGCCGACTGTATTATCTTATTATTATTAGTTAGAAATTCAAAATTAATGTTAAGAATAATCGCGTGGAGAAGAATTCCAGTTGATCCAGCAATTCTTCCATTTCTAATATATTGTGTCGAAGATTCCACTGATCCGATACCGTTCGATATATAACGTTAAAAATGTTAAACAACATATTCGGTGGCTCTATTTCATATTCGGCGTGCTGTTAAAAGATCAAAGTTAAAAGTTGCATTAAAAAACTGTCAGATAGTGGCTACAAATCTTGACTACTTTAACCTCATTACAAGCGTGTATCACTGAACTGGATTTTCAGTCCCTCAACATGGATCTTCT
>JANVCJ010080765.1:0-11326 GCA_026413505.1 Epizoanthus ramosus | reverse complement strand
AATTGATGGAATACTCTGCCGAGATTAAAAAATGGGATGATATTCCCCTGGACGTGTTGTTTTGTATAGTAGATTTCAAGGTGCTAGAGTTTAAAATTAGACAGAGCACTAAAAGCAAGGAGGCAAGAACAAAAAATGAAATCATATTTTAAGAAGCAATTAGAAAAAAAAGAGCTATCACTGAGGAAGAGCAAAATAAAGAAATTAGATCAATTTTAAAGGAAAAAGAACATGAGATAAAAACCCTGGAAAATGAGAAAGCTATTTTAGAGGAAAGGATTGACAAATTTATCAGTTCAGAAGTTTCTACATTTAAGGATGGGAAATACAGTGATGAAGTTCGTGAGGTCTATCAGGATTTAATGTGTCTGGGTGTTGGAGCAAAAAATGTTGAAAGTATTGTTAGAAAGGTGTTGGAAAAAATTGGAGGTGTAACTGCGGATAGACTTCCGAAGGAAACCTTTGCAAAATATATGTATCTTGAAGCTAGGGGATTAGCCCAAAATTCAGATTGCAGAGGAACTACTAGATGGTTGGGAGGGTCAAGACAGGACTTTGTACAGTGACGGGACTTCAAAATTTGGCTACTCATATGGAACGTTTGATGTTGTGACTGGATCTGGAGAAGCAAGAGTTCTTGGTTTACAGAATTTTTCCGGTGGGACTGCAGATGAGCAGCTGAAGGTGATGAAGGAAGTTCTGGGAGATGTGGTTGGTATGAGGGATGATGAAGGAAAAGGATAGTCTTGTTGGGAAAATAATTTTTTCAATTAAAAATCTGATGTCAGATCGCTGCATTGTGCAGAAAAAGTTCAACGAAATACTGAGCAAATTTCGAAAAGATGTTGTGCCTACCGTTGTTCGAGGCTGGGCACAAATGGAAGAAACTGAGAGAGAAAAGGTTTTAAAAATGAATGACTTTTTCTGTGGCCTACATTATATGGTAGGTATGGCCGATCAAGCAGAAGCAGCATTAAAAGTTTTTGACAAGTTATTGTTTGGTGATGAGAAAGTTGGAAGTGTGAGGAGCAACCGGGGATATTCGAAGTGCGAGTCCGGGACATTGCGATTAATAAGGACAGCTTGTAAGGCGGTCCAGGCAAAGGGGTGTGAGAAGAGTGACCGCCCTGTGCAATTTCAAACATTCTTGCACAGTGAGAAAGATATTGAAGAGGTTCCTTTAGCTCCTTTCAAAGGAAACCGGTTTGAGTAAAGTGGGCGGAATGGGTCAAACAATGGATTGACGAGAGGCTCTACTTTTCCACTTTCCTCGATCTACCAGGCGTTCTTTCAGCGCGCTTCATCCACTTTTTCTCATCACTGGATCGATCGCGCGCTGATCCTTATGATCGATCGCGCGCTGATCCTTATGATCTCCTCCTCCCCTCCCCGTCAAGCCTGTGTAACAGGCTATGTGTCTTGTTTTATCAATCCCCAGAACGAAACTCAGAGAAGGGAAGAACTGGAAGCATCCTTCTATCTGCTACAGCAGCGAATCGCTTCTCTAGAGGATCAGGCCCCATCTCCCCATTTGGCGACTACATAACCAGTTGATGAAACCACACCACAAAGCGGGCAGGCAGGCATCACCACGCCAGCTAATTCGCCCGCGGCCACGCTGGTTTCTTACATTTCTTGCATTCAGTAGTGACAGTAGGACAGAGTGACGTGAGGTTGATGTCTTTCGTTGTTAGTTGTTTATTATTCAGTTCATTTGTGAGTGTGATTTTCAACGTTTGTTATAGTTATAAATGTATTTTTTAATACCATGTGTGAATCAATTAATGTGAACTAAGCCAATTCTTTGTATATGAAAAATAATTGTAAACAGAATGTAAACCTTATTTTAGTCAAACTGAAATTATATGTCTCAATATTGCATGCACATCAGCTCAGTACGTCGAATTGGGTCTTGCCTTATGTAACATTGCAAGTAGTACATTTACCAATTCAGTAGATGAAAAGTAATATGCATGCATTTTGCCACCTGCTATCAAATGACAATGCCGTAAATAGAATTTTTAAACAAAACAGAAAGAGACAAGAAATTCTTTCAGGACTTAAAGTAATTAGACTATAAATTAACAAGACACTTCTCAGTATATTTCATAAACTCAAAAGATACAGAAAATAAATACTTTTAGTTAAAAAACGATATGTACAATATGGTTTAACTTACAAGGCAAATGCTTAGTAAGCATGATCAATCCATGGAAAATAACTAAGTTTTCACGTTATTATTTGTTGTAGAAAATGGCACAAATGACAGCATCCGATCGTCATTTCAAACGTCTGGTAAAAGACCTGACCTATGAATGGAAGTATCAGCACTTTCTCTTCTGTATCATGCAAGCGCAGATGAACTCGTCAGGTTGTTGAAAGAGGCTAAATTAATTTCATCACATGCAAACCATGCCAAGGTGACCGCAAAGGCACAAGGCCATTAGACATATCCTGACCGTTATATAAGAAAAGCAGCTATGAAAGAAATTGAAGATATTATTTCTTTTTATGTCAATCGGAGAGCGAGTTAAACCTGTGGTGTGAATTTTGGAGTTAGACGAATCACTGACTACATTAGTTATGGAGCAGAGATGCGCGATTGTAGCTAATCAGCTGGAGTCTGGGTTCGAGCCATTCATAGATTATAAATGGAGAAGTGAGAATGATGATTCGTATTCAGCATCCGAGTGTCCAGCGGAGGGGATGGACGAATGTTCTGACAGTGAAGCAGCGAACGTCATGCAGATCTGCAGCAAAACGGATCAAGTTGACTGTAACAGTGATGAGCCTTGACATCAGAATAACGATAGTCGATAAATCTTAAATCGCCTTGAAATGACGAAATTGACTCAAAAATTTCATTGAGAAATAAACATGTTTTTATCTTCAAATTCCTGGACATCGTGTGGACTATTTCCTTTTAATCAAACTGGTTGAAGATACTGACCACCCCTTCCCTCCCTCTCTCTCTATATATAACGAAAATGGAATGCTGACTCATTGTGAGGTTACATAAAAAACGTTGCTATATTAGTCAAATGGGCACGAAAAACCACCAAACCATCATCAATTTATGTAAAATAATTACAGCTACTACGACGTGGCACTAAATTATGTTGCGTCAAAGCTAAATCTGCATTGTATTAATAATTACATTTCACTTTTCTTGGCGTAAATAATTTAAAACCAGTAAAACTATTACACATTATTCAAAACTGAAGGCTGGTCGTTTGACTTCAAGTAAATATAAAATCAAACTTGAATTTCAATGTTTGTTGAGGTGCTTCTTGTCGCGGAATAAACTTTCGTTAGCCAGCCCAGCGTGTTGAACAAAACACACATTGGAGATTGTGGTACACAGCCGTTGGATTTGTGTATTAACTCGCTGTACTCTCTTAGCCTATATTGTTGGTATGACCCACAGCACTGTCCACCGGATCTTTGTTGGCTGGATTGTGTTTCTCAAGGCCATTTCCAGTCAGTTCGACTTAAAAGCTGATGGTGAACTTTTTTTTAAAAAAAGAATGTCTGAAATATTTGTGCGCACTGGCCATAGGTTAACAGACCTTGTAATTGACTGTACTGAATTTAACTTCCAGAATGCTATAAATTATGAATTCAGCTCACTCATGGCTTTCTAATTAAATGAACACTGTGACAGGGAAAGCTCTGATTGGGATTGCACCCCATGGAATGGGATTGTTATTTAGTGACATCTACCATGGCTCAATTACAGACAGCTCACTGAATGGGAAGGCTGGAGTTATTCAGCGGGTTAAGCCTGACATGAACTAATGTCTAACAAGGGTTTTGTTGTGCAGGATCTATGCTCTATCACAGGAATCTACCTGAATCGTCCAGCCCACAAGACTACTGATTAGTTTTCAGAAGCTGAAGTTGCGTCGAACTTTGACATTGCCTCCACAACAATCCATGTTGAAAGGTTCATTGGAAGGGTTCAAGAATGGTCGATACTTAATGAAGTATGGCCTCTCCAAAGTATGGACCTCCTTTCTTCAACTTGGCAATCTCTGTGTCATATAGTCAATCTCACTATGTCACCAATTGGACAAAAATAAAATGTTAGCAGTAACATCTCTTAGTCAACCTTGGAGATTCAATTTTATCTCATTTATTGTGGTACTACCAAACCAGATCAAAACTATATGTAGCCTCCAGACGACTTATTTCCTTCGCTGCGGAGGGCCTTGCTCTGCTTTAACATTTATCAACAGCTTGAGCCAGCTGCTCTGCTACACATTGACTTCCGGAATTCTGGAATATTGCATTTAAGAAATGTTTTGCTCATTGATTTAAAAAACTTAGCACTTGATAATGTCATCAATTGACTTTCCACCATTTCTCTACATAATTTGCAAATATAAATATATCATAATGTAAACATAAACATATACTATATAAATTTCAAACATTCTGTTCGCCTGAGCAGTAGTAGTATTTGTGTTTGGCAAATTTTTACATCAGAGGTGTTCAAAATATACTGTAAGGTATAGAACCAACTGCGATATTCACCCCGTTATATGTTCCGCTTTTTCTCATCCATGTTTTGTTATTTGAAGGAGTGTCAACTTAGGTAGTCAATACAGTACTATTATTTCTAGCACCAAAATATTATACCAAGTTACTTGATATTTTCCAAAAAATGAAATGAGGGAGATATTCCCAGAGAGTAATATTGCATAAAGTGAAGAGGGAGGGGCGAATGAAAAGAAAATTGAACACCAAAATTATCATGGACCAAAAGCAAACCTCTCAAAAAATTCTTGTGAAGTGGCATGATTTCAGTGCATTTAAAGAAAAGCTGGGAGCCATTAGAGCACCTGAATGACAGATGCCTGAAGTAAGTAATTTGTATTTTGAATTGCACATTTTTATTTAGTGAATTGTCATGAACAATTATAATATTTATATTGATAAATATTTGCCCACCAAATACTAATTTGTATTCTGTTCACCAGATACTTTGAGAAACCACCCCCTGAGAAGAATTTAATTTTAGAAGAAACCAGTCATTTCCGTGTTGTCATTGATCAGGCTCTAAAGAACCCGACAACAAGGCAGTGATTGACAGATGAATTCCGCCAGGCTGTGTTCTGCAAGTTGTTTAAGGGTAAATCCTGGTCTTGTCAGTGTAAGGATTTTGCGGCGATTCACACACTATACTCCGATCTCGGTTGCATTGGTTTTTGACATTCAGAGCTCCGTGGATCTAGGATTGATTTGACTAACTATGGACTTTGCAGAGAGGCATTGGGTCTATGGAGTTTGTTGACTCATTGCTTCTCATGGAAGATGAAGAGGGTGATGAAACTGGGGATGCGAGCTAGCCGGGGGCTAGAAGTCAGACTCAGCATGGAAATAGTTCCACAGAACAGGAAACTGGAGGATACAACACATCAGATGCTGCCAGATCAACAAATGTACATGTAGGTGTCATACCAGAGTGGTGCAAGTGTAGGGAATGTCACTCCGTGCATCGAGAAATTGAAAACAAGTGCTGTGGCAGTCGTACTTGTGTCACAGAGCAGCGTCGTTTTGCTAAACTTTGCCTAGATGCAGATGTACTGCAACTGTGCGTCATGAACCGTGCAGACATCAGAAATGACCAAGATGACAACAGCACTAGGTGTTTTCAGGAAAGCCGCTTACAGGCAATTTATTTTAGATAGGCATGGATATTTTGGGGAAGGGAAACAGGAAAGTTTCCTATTTTTTTGTACAATTTAAACAAACTGTTACAGCATAAACCCTCACCCCCACTTATATGGTCATGTAACCTCTGAAATCTAAAAATGGAGAATTTTCAGACACAATACATGTTTTACATTCCTCTTCACTATTGTTTTCCACGGTGTGTGAGCTACGGTATCTCAATTTTATACTAGTTTTGAAACATGACATGTTGTTAATTAATTAATAAATGGTTGGAATAGCTCCTGTTCTATTTCTATATCTACATTAGATTTAAGAATAACATTAAATATTTTATCTACAGAAGTCAAGGCAACCATGGGAAAGTTTTTGAAAAGGGCAAGGCGGCCAACAACAAGAGACATCCGGAAAGTCCGGAAGCCCTACGAGGCTAAGAGGGCACCTGCGTTCACGCTAAAACAACTCAGTTTGATGCGTGAATATTGTTTGAAAACCATTCAGGTACCTAACTTGAATGTGCCTATTAAATTGTTTTATATTTAAAAAATCTTCATGATTTGTTCTAAGTCTAATAAGTAAGAACCAGGGCCACCATCAACAGGGCTTTTTTGTAATACTTTAGTTTTTGGTTGGAGTTTCTGTAATCTTTAACATTGTGTGTGTATAGTTTATTGCTCAAACTGTACTGTATTTTGTGGAATCAAAACTACCCACACAGAGGAAGTTAACCCATGGTTTTAGAAAATAGTTAGAACAAAGTTAGGAGGGCACACAGGCTGTCACTAAATTCAACTGCAATATTTTGAAAATTTGTAAACTTTATGACATTTTTAGGTGATACAGTCTGCACTTGATTGAAAATTGCAGCCCCCTAAGGGCAACACACTCAAGACACATGGAGACAGAGCCTAACTACAAAATTCTTTATCTATAAATGCAAATCGGAGGGGCATCTCACAGCTTTCGAGAACCTGCAGAGCTATCTATTTTCTCGGTTTCTTTTTTTCGAGGTTCTTGATGGCTTCAGATTTGTGTTGTCAGTGCTGTCAGATGACGACTCTCCCAATGAGACAGTGGATACGCCATACGGGATGACAACTCTAAAGCGATCGAGTGTGCGTTGTCAACTAAAGTTCGCATAACTCTTCATTTGTAAACATGTACAGTTCGCTTTTTTTACAGTATATATATGTGTGTGTGTGTCATGACTGAACAAGTAACACTGAGCCGGCGAAAAACGAGAATGGTATATCCAACGGTAATTATTGGTATTGATCATTTTTCTTCTCTCCTTCTCTTTCTATTTTCTTTAATCTGCGTTGTCCATTAGCTTACTTGTTCTAATAAGTTTTCTTTCCTTTCCATGGAGATCGACAACAGAGTAATGCAAATGATCAAAGAAAAAATTCTGGAGAATATGAAGGTAAAGTTAATTCCTCATTGTTCATTCTCACTTTGTCTCGTTACCTAAGATATGTATTACTCATTCTAATATACATGCATTATTTTAAATTTTTAGGAAGAAAGTGCTTCTTCACTTCCATGAATAGCCTGTTCGAGACTGTGTTAAAAAGGTTGTCCACCCTTGAACAACAAAACAGGAGTCTCAGACATCGTGTGGCCAGACTTGAACTTGGCCATAAAGACGTAAAGGAGAATAAATTGATAAACAGTTTAGTGCAGAAAGTAATTCATATACATGCAAGCATCTTTACACACAACAGTTATGTTTATCTTTCATATAAATAATGTATCATATCCTCATTTACTTCATCGCTAATTTACGGTCTACATCATCCTAATTCACAGAGTCAATATCCGAAGGAAGTGCCCCTTATCTGCAGTGTGTCAGATACATACCTTCAGTAGAAAAGGTAGCCTACACACCTGAAGGTCTGGTCGCCGCTGGCATTCCGGTCAACATGGACAAGTTCCGATCGACAGCAAAGGCAATAAAGGAAATAAGAATTAAACCCAACCCACAAATAATTTAAAACACCAAAACTAAGAACCTAATACTGTACATAAGCAACAAAAAAATAACTATTCAACAAGAACATTACTTGAGGATATTACAAGGAAAGGATATTAATTTGGCAGCATTAGGGGCAGACAATTTTGTATGATTTGTCTGCATTAAAAACTTTATGAAAACGAGAAAAATAAAATGTTTGCAGCTGGTTTTAAAAACTAACGATACAAACCAGCCATGGCTTACACGTGATGACATTCATTTCATCAAGGACAATTTCGAGTTATATCACAGTATCAGCTCGGCTATTGTACAGACCCTACAAAAACTATATTAACTATATTAATTATCTTTATTTTCCGAGCCAAATTCTGTATTTTTTTTAATTGTGCAGTTAGATGTGACAGTGGGAATATGTGGTTATCAGCTCTACAATTCAGTCGCCTTGTCTTTGTTATGCTGTCTGTAGGGTCACTTATTTCCGAGGAGCTGATTGAATCGTTAGTACGATCCAAGAAAAAGACGAAACTAATTTGCTACAAATATGGCTTCTATGAACGTAAGTAACAACATGTCTTCATTTTTCCATTTCTCATGCTTTATTTATCAGTTTCAAACATCCAACAAACCTTATTTGCTCTTTTTCTGTTTCCAGCACAACGAACTTTTATCGTGTTTGGAAAAGAGTATTTCAGTTCTGGAAAGCATGGTTCTGGATCAGCAGAATCGAATTAGGAAACTAGAACAATCACCTTCTGGAAGTCAGTTTTCATTTGATTTGTGGGTGCCCCAAGATTGGGTAGCGTGCTCACATAATGCCGAACAAGGACAGAGTCCACAAGTCCGGCGATCTCGCAAGAGCTGAGTGAGAGTCAGTCTCCAGCTTTCTCCGCCCTACTGTCCAGCTTCCCCAACGTTCTCGATGAGCCCGCAGGGGGTCACATGTATTGATCCACGCGTTGTGAGGAGAGTGATCTTATTACGTATTAATTATTAATTATAGAACCCAATTTTAATTATTTTCTATGTGTGTGTGGGTTTATTGACACCGATTACAATATGAAACACCGAGCACAAACATTAGCTGTGAAAAGAAATAAAATAGTGAAGAGAGGAAAGGGAAAAGAAAATTTTGTTGCTGAGTCTCAAAACAGGACCTTTTGGGTTCAAAGGTGACTACGTTCCCCACACACAAACGCACAATAGTTATATTTAAATATACTTTACTAATTGCAATTTCGTACCAGACTTGTTTCCTGGATTTACAACATTCGGTTACACATTTAGTTAAAAAATATCAATGCATTACAGGAGAATCTGCGACAGTGTTTAAAGGAATGTGAGATGACCCTGGATCTCCCCCAAATTCATTAGTAGATGGATCGCTACCGAGTAACGCATTAGAAGGTAGAGTTAACCTTTCAGAGGACTTTTGGGTCGGTGTGCCAACAAAAACGTTGAAAAGTACTATGGAAAGGCAATTCGAAATAATGCATGGAAAGATTGCACAAGCTCAAATGCAAGAATAGAAGCTATACAGTCAATGCAGAAAGAAATTAAGGCAGGTCTGTACCACCAAGAAGTGGAGGCCAACAGTTTCAGAGGCCAAAGCAAGGGAGAAAGCAGAAAAACACAACAACAAAAACAAAATGAAACAAAAAAAATTCAGAAGTAGAACGCTTATATAAACGAGTGCTAAATCCCACAACTCATTTGCTATTTCATTGTGGAAGTTACAAAAAATGCAGAGGAACTTACAAACAGTGAAAAGAGAGGCTGAGGCGCTGATACAGAGAAGACGACAATTAGAGGAGGAAACTAGGAGGTAAGTTCAGTTGAGTAATAACAATACCTTGAGTAAGGGGCTGCAATGATGAAATCATAATGATCAAAAGATTTCATTCTCTTTTCTTTCCGTTTCAGATTAGCAAGTTATCATATTTGAGGGCACTGGGGTTCAACCACCCGGAGTACCTGAGAAGACAACTCTGAGAAGGTAGGACCTGGAAGCCTCGTTTTATCTGCTAGAGCAATGAACAGATGCTCTAGAGGATCAAGCAGCACCCTTCCAACTGCCGACTACACCACCACCAGAAATTGCTCCAGTTGCACCACGAACCCCAGTAAGAGGAACCGGGCAGGCAGAATTGTGCAGCATGGCCACGCCGGTAAATTCGCCTGTGGCTTCTTCATACATCTTGGTGGAGTAAAGCGACTCACCGTTCCCACAAAAACCCAAACGAAAAAAGAGGATCAAGCAATGCCTCAGATTCCCCAAATGTCGAGCGTGCCACATGCAGGCATTTGGCGCCAGCAGTGACACAAGTAGGTTTCTTTTTTAGTTGTTTGGTGTTCGAACTGTATGATTATATTTTTTATTTTTTATTTATTTATTATTTTTTCATCTGTGAGTGTGATTTTCAACGTTTGTTATTACTGTTACGGTGTAACATATTGATCCTATTTTATTTCTACAATTGGCAATATGTTTTAAGTTCTTTCTACATTTCATAAAATACAAAAATAATAAAAAATTCTTCACATGTTTACGGACAAAGGCAGGATGGCAGACCAAATTCAACAACAAATAGACCTCAACAATGCCCTACGAACACAGTTGGAGGACGCGGTGCAACTCCTGGAGGCGATGAAGGAAGAGTTGTATCACGCCCGCGATGCTTCCATTTACACAGAGGCACGGTACACTGGCCTACAGAACCAGTTCCGCACATATTTATATGTGTTAGAGAACAGACTGACACCTTCAAATAACGTCGAACATTCTTTGGAAGTGGACGAGGAACAGACGTCACCTGACCTAAGTCCAATTTACAGCCCACCCCCGCTGACATCACCTCTTAGTCCCCGCTTAAATTCACCGCCACCGACGTTCCCCTTAGTCCTTCACCAGATGAGGACAATACCGCAGAACACCAGATCACGTTTCCAATGTACGCTCCAACGAGCCCAACATGGAGCCTGTCCACGTCATGGCCCTCACCTGTAGTGAGCCCCTACATGTCTGAGAACGACTCGGATGATGAGCTGGACTCATAAGGACGCCCTGCCGTCTTGTCTTGTATATATGTGTTGAATTAATGAGTATGTTTATCCTATATCTATGTTATATATACGTATAAAAAAAAAGAAAAAAAAAGAAAAGTACACTTTACTGATATATTTGTTTTATTTCTAAAGAGCTCAGCTCAGGAGAGCTGAAACTAAGGAGGAAGGTATGTTACTTAAATTTAAGGCAGTGCCTGAACGAATGTGAAACGGCGTGGGACCTCCCTCCAAATTCGTTAGTGGACGGGCCGCTACCCCCGCGGGATGTGAAGGGGAAGGTTCTCTTGTCGGAGGACTTTTGGGTCAGTGTGCCAACAAAAATGTTGGCGCACTCCCCAAAACTTCTCATCCAGAAGTTGAAAGCCTTGGAGAGGTGCATGAGAGCGCGTGGAGAGGATGTGGAAATTCTACAGGCCTTCTTTTTGGAGGTTTGCCTAGGTAATTAACTGCCTAGGCAAAAAACAAACGGCTCCTTTAGGAGCCACCACATCCGAGAAAGATATGACATTCAGTACTTCAGTTACTATCTTGTAAGTTATATTTTATTTGAGCGCCAAGTTGACGAATATGTAATTGTTCTGAAACTTCAGGTGAGTTTGGTTTACAAAACTT
>JANVCJ010080754.1:0-11327 GCA_026413505.1 Epizoanthus ramosus | reverse complement strand
ATTAACTATACATTATATAAAAGTAATTGAATAAAACAAAACAAACAATCAAACAAAATAATAACAACAAGAGATCTCCGCAGTATGATTATTTGAAGCAAATATAGCAGCTAGGAAGTTGGTGCGGTTATCGGGGTTGTATGAGACTGTTCTATAGAGGCTGCTGATGCGGGTTGTAGACAAGCCACAAACATTTCTTGTTTGGGCAGGCAGCATATTTTACTATTACAAAAGGACCAGTTCACGCTCGCGAAGATATTACTCTCGTAATTGGATCAAACAATGTTCAATATCTGAGAATCAGACTTCAAAAGGATTCGATGGAAATCAACATGAACAAATTGATCAACGGATACTTTTGAACTGTTCTCTGGGATGTGTAAACAATATATTAATCATAAGCTCTAGACTAATTAACGATAGAGTACAGCACAATTTTCTTGATATCATACAGGCCGAATGAAGAAAATGTTGTAGAGAGAGGCACACTGAATTTCTGTAATCAGTGGACAAGGTTTTATTTTGCATTTATGAACTCTATACTTCTCACCATGTGTTGCACACTTTTGCATAATCGAACTGTATTTCGTGGAATTGTCCTGTGCAGAATTCCAACGTACTATTATTGTTTAGCCTGTTCATATTAGCGACGGAATCAGAGAAGGTCGCGTAAGGACTTAAGTGTGAACCAACACGAAGGGATAAAAGTAGAAGCCACGCTTTTGATTCCAACGCCTCGCTTGCGCGTTGTTGTGATCAAGGGACAAGGGTTGAGGGACTGGAAAAGAGCTTTGTGAGTCGATAATTTAACCATTTCCATCTCCGCTTCCGTCGTTCTGGTTCACACTTCGATATAGGTGACGAAAACACGACAGAAGCAGAAGAAACGACAGAAGAAAAAGAGGCGTTCCGTTCTTTCCGTCTTCCATTCCGTCTTCCCTTCCGTTTGTGTTTCATGTCCGTTTTCCTGGTTCACACTAGAACGGAAGGCGTCCCCCGCCTCCTCTTCCCTTTCCGCTTCTGCTTCTGTCGCTAGTATGAACGGTTTTTACTAATTATGTATGTTTATCTCGTCTGACTTCATTATATTCATTAATTACATTTCAGGTTTTGTAATCTGCCTCACTCCCGATATGATCCTCAAGAAAAGCGGACAGCCTCCCTTACAAGAAGGAGTTGGTGCCGAGTTATTTTGCCGCTTCTTCCAATCGCGATTCCTGCTCTACCTGTTCGGCAAGACGTCTCTTTTCACAGTACTGTGTCTTGCTGTAGAACGATGGGTGTCAATGGTTAAACCGATATACTTCCGGACGAGTTTCAGTAAGCGACGTGTCGTCGTATACTTGGGTCTGATATGGCTTATTAGCATCGCCTTCAATGCGAAGCATGCATTTCAAGCGACAAAAAATGGAAATAGATGTCGCCGCGTTCCTCTTTTTGTAAAATTTAGTGACACTAGCTTGAGATGGTTTACTGTTGCTTATGTCTTTGTCACATTCCATTTACCACTGATAGTCACGTGGTTTGTGTTTGCCCACATATGGTATGTCTTAAAGAAATCGTCCACGACAGAAACAAGGTCAGTAGCAGCGGCTAAGAAAAGATTGCTGCTCATGTGTGCAATGACTGCTCTTCTATTGACTGTCTGCTGGCTTCCCTCCGAGACATCATTGATCGTTCAACGATTTGTTGATATCCAGCGATGTAATCTTACTTGTAGAATTGTAATCATGCTATCCATGGCTAACAGTTGCACCAATCCTTTCGTTTACTATTTCACTAACATGGAATACAAGAATGAGTTTAAAAGGTTACTCTGCTGTTGCAACAACCGAATTACACCACCAACAAGTTCGACGACGTTGCGACGCACTACATGTGATACGAAATTGTAAACTGGCCCCTTTAACTTTGTTCAATAAAAAAAATATTATTAGTGTTATTACTATTGTTGTCACTATTATTAGTATTACTGTTATTATTATATACTATTATAAAATTATTATTGTTATTATTATTATTATTCTTATTCTTATTATTATCATTATTATCGTAATTTCTCTTTGCCGTCCCAGCATCCCCTTTTGTTAATACATGTACACATGATAAAGATGAATGAGATATTATTTATGTAGGGGCATATATCTTCTGCCTCTACATGTATACTGATGGACATTAATTGCTTTGAATTAGTAGACAATTTGGTTGTCGGCTGAATTTGGCATTCTAAACCTTGTATTGCCTACTAGTCACAAAAACACAGGGATTTATTCGTTAATTATAGGCCATAACATAACAAGTACATGATCTTCGTGATCTTAATCAAACTCTGACGTACTAGGTGCCTCCCGATTTAGGGATTCCCGCTACGAAGGAAACTACTAGGCGTTTGTATTGACATTTGCAGGGTGTTGCCTCCCTATTATTCGTCCCATTTGGTTTTATAATATGAGTGAATGTTCATACGTATGTACGTGGTTTGTTTTGCTATAGGGGCTCTATATTATGTGCAATTCTGGTTTCGGCTCCATTAAATCCTAGACCAATTGTAGAACATTTTTGGAGAAGCCACCAACTGTGAATGGTGTCCACATGTGAGTATTTGTGTTTGGATATCTAAGATGATGAAGACGTCCGCATGTGTGTTTCAGTTGACTACTAACTGAACCCCAAGAACAAATAACAGCACGCGACCCACACTGAGGAGAATGCTTCCTTTCAATACAGCGTACCTTATCTCGCCACTCTAACAGCTACCTAAGAGAGGAAATAAGCTGCCCGCGTCTCGCCTCTCCTAACCTCCATGGGATCCACAAGAAGACAGTATCTTACACTCCATCTTTCCTTCATTACGCCTCCCAATGAAGGTAATCGCTGGTACCTACGATCTCCTTTCGTACGAAACACAATTAAGACAATGACTCTTCTTTAATAAACTCCCCCACTCACCATTTGCATCCAAGGAATACTACCAGAGAGACAAACATGCAGAAACGTTTATTGACATGATTATTACGATATGTTTAAAGCTACATGTTTTCTCTCAGACACTAAAGAGTTACATAGCAGTTAAAATCAATAGAACCATTTCAGATTGGAGAACATTAAAAGGTGGTGTCCCACAAAGAACAAAACCTGGAGTGCTTCTGTTTACTGTGATGACAAATGAACTGATATCTGACTGGAAGCTACACATTAAATTCGTAGATAACATTTCTGCCCTGGAAATTATCTCTAGGAACAATACTAGCCTACTTAATAATAATAATAATAATGGTTTATTGATAACATCCACTTGGTGGCTCTTACATTATCAAATTTATGCTAAGTTTAAAAAAAATCTAATTTACAACATCCTTGGGGAGGAGGGGCTCAAGCCAAGATTGGGTAGGGAGAGGTAACACACCTTGGTTCACTAAAAAATGTAAATTTTATACCCCATGCATGACAAATTTCTAAAAAACCAAAATTTGATACTATGTTTCTGACAAGAAGGTCTGAAAAGTATATATATCTGCTGAAGGGCAGCACATCACTGTATAAAATCATGCTACTCTCCAAAGTGTATCTATCCCATCCCATCCCGTCCCGTCATGTTCCATCCTATCCCATCCCATCCCATCCCATTCCATCCCAACACATCCTGTCACATCCTGTCCAATCCTATGGTGTCTGGTTCTGTCTATTCACTACTGGGCAAGATTGGAGACCAATTTAGAGAAACTACAGGTCCTTGTGTAATACCAGAAGGTAAATAAAAATTTATTATATTTTTAGTAAGAATTCTACTTCTCTAGAGTCTTCTTTCCATGTACATGTACCTTCTCAGCTTGAACAACAGTCCTTGGGAAACCATCAAGAAGAAATCCATTCTTGCACTCTGGTTTGTTAAGGTTGTCATCTATCAGTTCTACCACCAAAGCATCACTGACAAGCTGAATCAAGACAACAAAATGTGTTTTAACTAACAATAACTACAGTTAATCCTTCTTAATCTGGACACTGACAGGAAAAAAGTCTCCATATTAATCAAGTGAATATTTTCAAACTTTTCCGGGGGGGGAGGGGGGGCTTTGTAGCCTTTGCTGCCTTTGCTGCCTACTACAGGTCTGTACTAATATTACTATCTTGCCTACTACTCAAAAACATTTTGACTGGGCTGAAAAATCATAATTGACCACAAATGCAATATATTTGACTCCTCAAATACTCTTTACAATGAGTGCAGGAGTACTAAGGACAATTAATGGTGACTTCAGATCTTTATTCTAGTAACTGTGTAAGCAAAATGTGGAATTGAAAATTAATGTGTTGCTGATGACATGAAGATTTTTAGTGAGAATGTCTTAAATTAATTTGTCAGGTTCGTCATGAATAGTTTAATAGAACAAAACAATACTTTTTTCAACTGAAAGTGGGTATTTATAAACAGAAAACGTTTCGGTTTGTTATTTACAATAAATTATAATTTACTTGTAAGAACAAACACAAGCTAAGAGTCATACCTGACCAGAATCCATGACCTGCTTGACCTTCTTTCCTAGTGCTGAACCAGAGGCTACCACAGCCCTTAACATGTCTCCTACGACAACCAACACATCAAATGAGTGGAAAATACATGTAGAAACCCTTCCCTGCAAAAACACTACACAAGGTTTGTACTGTTTGGGGCTTTTGAAATTCCAAGATGTTTCATGACTTCCCATGACTTTTTCCATGACCTTTTCGTATTTTCCATGATCTAATGTCGACCAATGTTGTTTAAAATCTTGGTATGAGATATTCTCCAGCATATTAATTAATAGAATAACCAAATTCAACAATGAAACCAAGTGGTACCTTTAAGAAATATAAAATGCCTGTAAGTGTCTATAAACTGTGATATAAACATGCTGGAAGCTGTAGAGCATGAGAAAAGTTTAAAAGGAACATGAGGCAAAGCCAAGTGTTTCTCTTGCTTTTCGGGTGCTCTACAACTTTCAGAGTGTTTATATCAGTTTATAGGTCTACACAAGCAGCTGTCTTATGTTGCCTTTATAAAATAGAAGACAAAGATAAAAAGAGTTTCTTTATCTTCTGATATAAATACTCATTTTGCCATCTGTTAGGCAGTAAGAGCGCTTATTACACAACTGAGTTAGTAGAGTACAATTAACCACAAGAGAGGGACTGGAACGAGTACAAATATCCTACGATATTCATACTGTAGGTTGGTTATTTGTATAGTAGGAAGCCCCCTCAGAGCAGTTGTATAATAAATCTCTTATTGAACAGTATAGTGTGTAGTATTACTGGATATTTTTACTCGTCATTTATATTTTGACTCGCCCTACGGGCTCCTTAAAATACTGTAGGACTCATAAAAATATCCAGCCATACTACACACTGTACTGTTCAATAAGATATATACATTATACCTACCCTATAATGTAAAATAAAGCCTTGATTAGTGTCGTCAAAGTTCAATTTTTTTAATACATAAATACTCTAACTGTTCAGATGAATAGTCATGTACTTAACTCTTAGACACTGCCGTTTGTCTTCATGTTATTGATACACATATAAAGATATTTATTTATATTATATAATTAATTAATATTTATTTTATTACATGCATGTAATTGTTCATTACCGTATTTTCCGGTGTATAAGTCGACACTTTTAGACTTAAAAATTGACCTCAAAAATCGACCTCGACTTATACACCGGTAACAAAAAGCAAGTTTTGATTTGAGACCCCTTTTACCGAAATAATATGCAAAATAACAAAACTATAGTGGTTTTATTGCTCTTAGTGACTTTATTTTTGTTTAATCACTAAATCAAGGCCATCCTAAGAACTAAAAGCGGCAATAAATGCCTGGAGTAAACGAGTCAAGATCATGTTTACCAACTGCGTTTCTTGTCATCGATCGCCTTCAATACAGTGCCATTTAGCATTTTCTTTATCCAAAATCAGCATCTCGTTGCGTATGCATTAAGTTATGAAGAAACCCTCTTGAAATGGTTTACAAACAAATATTTCATTCCAATTATTTGAAGAAAGATTTGTAGTTTATGCCAAAACAGTACAATTTCAACGCGCATGAAGCGAACAGCTAAATGGCTTCCTCGTTCATGCCACGCCCTTTTCACGCCATGTGATCACGTGCAAGACACCTGCACTCCGATGCTGATTGGTTCATTTTCGATCCTATTAGTTTCCTCAGACGTATGCATATTTGGGTTTTCGATCCTAATTTTTGCTGAAGGTCGTGGAGAAACATATAAAAGCGCTAAAGTGAAAAACATTCGATGTCCAGTTGCCTTTAGTTGTGCCACAATGAACAGCAAACGACACAAGTACACTGCACAGTTTAAGCTTCGAGCTGTGCAGTTTGCAGAGAAATCTAGCAATGTGGCTGCCAGTCGAAAGTTTTGTGTTAACGAGAAACTGATGCGTGACTGGAGATCCAACGTATTAAAACTGAAGTCTATGCCGCGAAACAAGTGTGCTAACCGCGGGAAAAAATGTTATTGGCCAGAACTGGAAGAGCAAGTAGTAAAGTGGGTCAGTGAACAACGGCAAGATGGATTCATTGTAACGAGAAACCTCATCCGTCTCCATGCTAAAGCACTGGCAAAGAGACAGAATGTAATCGATTTCTCTGGGTCCAATAGCTGGTGCACAAGATTCATGAAACGGTATGACCTTGTTATCCGTCAAAAGACGAAAATTGCGCAGAAGCTACCAAACGACCTGGAGGAAAAAATTACCAGTTTTCAGAGATACATACTGAGGGCCAGAAAGCGAGATAACTACGAACCGGTACAGATCGGAAACATGGATGAAACCCCCGTTTGGTTTGATATGCCAGCTGCAACAACCGTCGAGTCCCGTGGCATTAAAACCGTACTTATCAAAACCACAGGACACGAGAAGGCAAGATTTACAGTTGTACTTGCCTGCCTCGCCGATGGAACTAAACTTAAGCCTATGGTTATTTTTAAAAGAAAAACGATGCCAAAGGAGAATTTTTGCCCAGGAGTTCTTGTCCACGTTCACCCCAGAGGCTGGATGGATGAAAACGGCGTAAAACTATGGATCGAAAAGGTTTGGCGTTCAAGACCAGGCGGCGCAAACAACTCGAAAAGTCTCCTTGTCTGGGACTCTTTCAGTGCTCATCTTAGTGACCCACCAAAGAAACGCCTGAAGGAGAACAACACTCTCCAAGCCGTTATTCCCGGGGGCCTAACGAGTGTAGTGCAGCCACTTGACGTGTGTCTTAATAAGCCTTTTAAGGATCGCCTGCGAGAGAAGTGGACGGACTGGATGATAAATGGAGAGAAGACCTTCACACCTGCTGGACACATGAGAGCCGCTTCCTTGCCAACGATTTGTGAATGGGTGAAAGAAACGTGGGAGTATCTGCCAGCAGAAATGGTCGCTCGTTCTTTTAAGAAGTGTGGGATTTCGAACGCGATGGATGGCACTGAAGATGACATGTTGTGGCAGGATGATGGTGAAGCAGAAGCTGTTGATGAGGGTGATTGTGAAGAACCGAATATCTACGATGACCAAATCACTCGAGAACAGTTTCAGGAACTCTTTGGCAACAGTGATGATGAAGGGGAGGATTTCCTTGGCTTCTTTGGTTGAGATCCTGGCAGTCATATCAATAAAACGGCTCCTTTAGGAGCCACCAAATATAATAAAAGGAATGATCAATGTGCTTCATATTTGTCAACTTTTATTTGAGTTGTTTACGTAACTTTTTACTGCAACATTACATGAATTTAGGGTTTTTTAGGTCTTCAACTAGAGCGATTTTGGGGGTCGACTTATACACGGGAATTTCGAAAAATTGTTGTTTTTGCCCTCAAAAATAGGGGTCGACTTATACACGGGATCGACTTATACACCGGAAAATACGGTACACGGGACGAGTTCTGGGTGGATCTCTCTAGCATCGACTCCGGCGGAGGCAAGGGAGACATTCGCACTTTCTGGACTAAGGTAAGAGATGCTAAGTCTCGCCTTAGCGACATTGTCTCTCTGGTGGCAACTACAACAACTTCACCATGCAGTTTGAAGGTCCTTGGTACTGAGAATTCTGATGCCCTAACAGGCATGAAGGCGTTTCTCACCCAATTTGCTCGAGTACATCTTGAGCAATGGTCTGCCCTGAAATATCAGGGCAAGACTGTGAGCGCCTTTGCCCAGTCCAGGGAATCCTGTCTTTGCCAGTAGTCAAACTTGGGCTCAAGTGGGACTTTGCACACGTGAAGAACCTGTGTGGACAGGCGGCTTTTATGTGAAACTAAAAGTTTCCAAGGCTGTGTTGCTGGATATAGGAAACTCTGACAATGATGATCAACTCATGGAACCAGCCCTTTATACTTCAAGTGGTCATACTGCTGAGTCAAGTGGCCCTCGGCCCCACCCTGTTCCTGGTCCTACGCCGGCAGTAACTAGTCCATCAAGACAATATAGTGATGAGGGACTTCGACCATCCAATCCAATCCAAGATAATCAGAACACACAAACAGGCCAAGGCCATTGCACAATCAGTCTATAACTGCTGACTGTTCTCCCTGTGCAGGATCGTGCACTGTATATTGACTCTGTTTTACATGATATGTACCTTACACATTCTAGGGCACAACAGAAGAACCTGCCCTGTCAGACTGGCCGTGGAGGCCAATTGAATAGTTGGTGAGTTTTCATGCACGTAGAAATGCACACCCAACGAAAAGAAATGAAAGACAATATCTTGCTTAATAAGCATTTTTTACAGTACGCAGATACACTAGCGCCTATTGTAGATATATATATCGACACTGCCCACTTTTGCCCACCTATGTCATCTGGCAGTGCAGGTGCAATGCCGAGTCGGGGTTCCAAGACTAATTTCTCGGGGCGGGGGTACTTTAAAACTAATTTAATCATTTCCTTCCGTGACTTAATAAACATCCTTTGGGTGGTCAATTGAGATAAAATTGTGCACCCCGTTCCCTACATTAACAACTTGTTGTCACACCTTTTCCCTGCCCTCACTTCTGGTATTATGATTATAAATGAGGTTCACTTTAAATATGTACTAATAACCTCGATTAATTCCCTCCCTTCTATTGAATAATAGCCTGAACTAGACTCGATCAAATGTAAATAGTTCCTTTCCTCCTGTAATAAGTTAACGTAAGATCTTACTATCTGCCTAAACTGCGTGGTCCTAACAAACTTTCTATAATTTTTTTAATTAATAATTTATATAAGCTGACCAATGAATTCGGCGACATATCTATTTACAAGTCCGCAACTCTAATTACTATATGGTCATTCTTATATCAATTAACATAGTTTTAGTAATCATAATCATAATTATAATTATAAATTAATTAGCCCTTGAGTAATAGAAATATTTTTATGGGCTATAGTCCTTAAGTTTATTTATAAATTTTGAAGGTTGACCGGCAAACGAATTCTTAACTTAGTTTTAGCTGAAGAAGGCTGAAGTCCGAAACGTTCTTATTTTAATACAATGAAATGAGTTGTCCCGCTTTGTAACAATTTTTATTCTACTTTTATATATATATCTAACGAAGATATATATGGGGGAGTGTCGGAGACCAGGTTAAAACATTCTTAGATACTCTTAGAATATAGGACCATGGATTAGTAAAGGTATTGGGAGTGTCTCATATGTGTTGAGTTTCAGGAATGCAAGATATAAAATGTTAGCGTAGTCAGAACATTTTACTCATCTAATCTCAGTTGTAGTGAAGTGATAAAAATATTAAAAACTGTGAATCTCAAAGTGTTTGTCGTAAATTACTGTCCACAGAGGCAAGTTTACGATACCATTACAATAGGAGGAGAGCGCTACAAAGATTCTTGAGCTGGAAGATGAGTAAGTTGTTTGTTATGTTTGATGGTGGTGCTATGGTATATTGTTCTTCAAAGTAGAACAGGTGATAACTGTGTATTATGTCTTTAATTACAGAATTAAACACAAGGAAACTTATGGTGTGGAGCATGAGGTAAATACTGGCCGTGAACAAGGTCAGTAGAATAATTTATATTAACGGTCACTGCCCATTTCTGTATACCTCTTACTTGTGCTTGGTGTATACATCACTGCGCGTCATTGCGTATCTATGATGAGTGTTTTGATGATTACGAGTGTTTACATTAATTACACTCGATTGTGTTTCAGTGTAAAGCTTCTTTTGTGCTTACTCAGTGTCGTAGATATGTTGCTGCTGCGGGTGAGATGCTGTAGGAGTTGTTGGAGTGAATGTAAGATTGTAGTCTGTACTGCTGTATAAGTACTTGTAGGAAACACATGTTGAGGTCTTTTCTATGGTGTTTACTTACCTGTGCTAAGTGTGTACTTATGTGCAGTAGTGTATACGCGTGACTGTACTGAATGCTGTGCTGTTGTGGGACCAGTTGCCATAACTAACGTGGAGCAGCATTTGCTACGGTAAATACATGTATCCCCTGTGGCGCATGCTTTGTGTAGTTATGAGAATAAGGACCGCGCTATATCAGACAAGAACATATGACAAGATATAGTATAATATTGTATTGAAAAACGAAATAACTGTATTATGTTTTACGTACATGTAGATTCATTGTGTATTCTTTGAAAATGTTTCTTTTATAATATTCCTCCGAAGTCAGTACTCCTATTTCTAGCTAATTCTTGTTGGCAGTGGTTATCATCAGTTCTTGAAATCCTGTTCAGAGTATTTATGCCGCTCGTCACTAAATATCAACCCACCTCATGTTATACTGATCTTTCCATTATAATAGAGGGTGAACACTGCGAACATTCGTAAGCTGGAGAAAGAGTAAGTTGCTTGTACAATGTTTGTAACGTGTGGTATAGCAATTCAAGCACGTATGAAAGGGTCTGTTGCAATAGTGAGACAATAGTTTATTTCACACTGAGTATATAGGGGTGAACTCCCTATCAGTAAAACCCTTGGATATAGATATATCCTTTGAACACGTTTTGTTAACAAACAGAAAAAAAGCTCAACCCTTTCACCGAAATTTGTATCATGGGCTCAGTAAATTTCAGAAAATATTCTGTTGTCTCGGGGGTAAAACCGCCAATACTTTATGCAGTGGGTTTTTCCAATTATGCCATATTTGCTTTTAAATCCAAGTAGAGGAGTATGGTGACACAGTGACGCCATAAGCAATTTTCCAGATATTGGTAATGTTTTTTCAGTTTTTCATTGGTTTTTAAAATTAAAATAAAAAAATAATAGCAAAAAAATTGAAAGTAGAAAAAAAATTGAAATAAAACTGAAATAAATTTGAAATAAAATTGAAA
>JANVCJ010080743.1:0-11328 GCA_026413505.1 Epizoanthus ramosus | reverse complement strand
AATGCCTTAACGCATCAGTATCCAGTGGGTTTGCAACAATAAAAAGTTTTCAAAAAATAAAAAGTTTACACCTACCTGCCTACCCTATTTTTTTCCCAACGTAACCGGAACCACAGGTATTTTTTTATTTGGCCTAAGTAAAATTATATATGTCAGGTATGACTGCAACTCTGTGCTAATTGCCTGCAATGACTACATGTATTTTTCTCACACACAGTTTATTATTGCTTGCACGAAAAATCACATTGCTGGCCAGGACACAATATACCTGACAGTGTTCAAAATAAGGTTCTAAATCTTGACTTTAATTTGCCAACTGTTTTCAAATACCAAGATTTTTACCAGCTATTTTGTAATTGTAGAGATTCACTCAGAATATGGATTAAAAACAGCGGGCAATGGTCAGGAATTTGCCGGCTGTAGCCTGTAGCTGGGCTGGCCCCTAATTTTAACCTTGTCCCACCACTATTGTACCTGAACATAACCACACACACACTTGTAAAGAACAAGAGATGCTCAGTAATAACTTATAATGAGTGGCTTGTTATTCCCCAGTTTTAGTGTTTAGCCCAATCACATAGTACTTATGTGATTTTAAATGAGTTATGACAGTCACAAATTATTTGCAATAACCACTCAAGTTCGCAGAAGGCTTAAGCAAACAGGTAGTAGTACAAATAATTATATCCTACAAAAGTATACTTACAGCATGTTTTCTGATCTGTAAAATGATCTCCTTTAAACATTCCACTGCAATGCTTTCTTCTGCTGAACTAGAATTTGTTGGGAAGCAAGCTGCAGTAAGGGCAACTTCAATCCACTCAAGAAGATATCTTAACGATCCTCTCTGTGCCTGAACTTTTAACAATAACTCGCGTGCAAATTGTCTTCCTTTAATATCAGCACCAGAATTCGGTATTGATGTTGTTTTGAGGAAATTAGTTACTTGTTTAAGGCTATCCAACCCTAACTCTGGGATTTTGGAGTCATGTGATAGTGAAAGTGCAGGAAGGGCAGAGAGCACATCTAACCCGGTATGGAGAACATCATTACACAAGCTTCCCTGCCCAACTTGCCATGATTGGCGAAACAGTGCAAAGAATAGTGACAATCCTGTTTTCACTCCCATCTCAATCAATGCATCTGTACCACTTCTCAGCTGTGAGCCGTGTTGTTGACCATCTGATACGGACTGTGGGCTTGCACATTTCACAGCACCTCCATGCTTCTTTTGTTTGTGAAACTTTCCTGAAATAGCACAAAATATCCTTTGCAAGATAACGAGACGCCGACGTAAAGTAGAATAAAAGGGAGAGTCTGTACATACAGCTCTTGCAAGGGATAACTGGCTTGCTAAGAGATCGTTTAAGAACTGTTCTTGTTCACCGAGGGATGCTGTCCCGCGTTCGTAATCTGGCAAGTGAGGCCCCTTCAGCTGAAGTGTCTGTTGTGGGACTGCAACGGCTTCCCTATTTGTAAGAAGCTTTTCGTACAATCCCACAACACCATCACGTGTAATTATCGCCTCAATATCCTCGTTAACCCACGACGAATCAAAATGGTCCAACCAATTCAACTTTAAATGTGCTGTGGCCGCCATTTTTTGTCCTATACTGGTAGGCTATAGTATAGCGTAGTTGTAAAACACCCTACCAGACACAACATAAAGTCGATCTCTTCCAAACAAAGGTCATGAAGTTGATTTCAATTCTGTAAGCTATCTCCTCCATGTATACACCTAACGTCCTCACGACTTTTGCAATCAAAAGTCGAACAGGATATAATTTTGTATCGACATTTTCTTTTAAGAACCTTTCAAACAGAAAGCCGCCATTTTGAAACTCGCGAAACAAGGCGCAAAGCATTCTGGGACACTATCACAACCTCGTTCCCAGGGTCTCCTCGCGCTAGCGTGAGGGACCGGAAGTAAATTATTTTTGGTGTATTTGTAAGAAAAACCTGACAAGAATTGTGCTTTTCTTCTTTTATAATATTGATTTGTCATTCAGAATGAAAGACTACGTACGTACCGGCATGTTTGTATAGGAACTACCACAGTTCGAGAAGAATTAATGAAAAATAACGAAGCACGAGTAGAGTATTTGTCACTTTCATCAAATACGAGTCAAAGTGGTATATATTTTTCATTAATTTCTTGTTAATAGTACATCTACAAAAATACAATTCTTTTGGTGATCGTGAGCAGAGTTCCCGGATGACAGTGCCAATTAATGTTTTAATTAACAGCACATGTGCTATTAAGGATTAATTGCACAGTAAAAAACTAATCAGTCATTTTTTATACTCTATAGGAAACTTATATTGAAAATTCACTCAAACGATCAAAAGAGCAACCCTACTTCCGAAATTCCCTTGGACGAGATAAACTTGGCATGTAGCACAAACGAAAAACACGTGTCAGTGATCCACGACACATAAAGGAGACGGAAAGAAAAACAAAAAAATGCACAGTTGAGGAGTTTATGCTTCGGAACCCCTTCTGGGTGGAGATTGCAGTCGAGATGAAACCCGCACTTAAATTGATGTGCGACTCAGAGTAAGTTGTGGCGTGTGCCTTAACCAGGTACTTCATATATGATATCTAGAGTGTACCCAGCTTCTATAGGAAAACTTATGTATATTTCACCACATTTCGCTATGCTTGCCTATGATCTAATATGCTTGGATATATTTGGCTATGATTTGGCAAGCTTCACCATGCTTGGTTGTGTTTCGCTCTGCTTGGTCATGCTTGGCTATGCTTCACTATGCTTCACTATGATTTAGTATGCTTTTGGATGATTAGTTATGCTTGCCTATGCTTGGCTATGCTTGTTCATACTTGGCTATGCTTCGGTATGCTTTTCTATGTCTGACTATATATGCTTGACTTGCCTAACTAACCTAACCTAACTCACTCACTCACTCACTCACTCACTCACTCACTCACTCACTCACTCACTCACTCACTCACTAACTAACTAACTAACTAACTAACTAGTATTTCAAAACCATTTTTATGTAACTTTGATAATCGATACTGAATCATTGATTAATCGCTTTGACCTAAAAACCGGTCGTGTCAACTTCAGTTCTTAACTGTTCCTTATCGAAATTGACTCTTAGAATCTTGGTAGCTGGGTGTTATCCGCTTTCAATTGCAAAGGAAGTCAGCATGGATGAACTCAAACGCTTCTGTCATTACGGCAGGCGGTAATCTCCATCGGCCCAGATTTTTGGTGCATTTTCCATTCAGCATCTCCCGTTCTCCACCCAAGGAGATGTTTTGACGTTTGACAGTACCACGCTTTAATACGTGAAGCTTTAACCGAAATAAAATGGCCGATCTACGGCCAATGGCAGGCTAGGACTGCTGGCTGACGTGTCCCTCGGAATACGCGATGTTTAGAGACTCTCTATTGGAGCCAGCACTGGCCAGCTTAGGACAATTAAACTGTAATATTAAATGCATATATAATAATAATAATAACTTGTAAAAAGGGTTCTCTAGAAGGGAAGAGACTCCCGTATATGAGAGATACTTTGTAGGGGTTACAGTTGCATGCAGGGTAACAAAAACTGGGTATTGACAGTCAATATCGGTATCCGTTTGGAGATTTTGGAGTGGAGTATTGGTGACCTATTGGTGTCAGCCGCGGGAATCGGCCCGAATCAGAAAGACAGGAACTGCTTGTCATTACAAAATAAAAGCACATATCATTTTATTTGTCTGCGATGCTTCTAAACCTGTCGAAGTGGAAAACAAATATTGAAATATATCACTTTTATGTACTGGAATGGTATATTAACCATCGATTAATTCATTATAGACGCAGGCCCCCAGACGGTGCGATTCGACAAGCATCCCCCTCTCTTAATCTCATCCCCGTCCCCGGCGGATAAAATCGAGAAAACTCCCCCTGCTTACTCCATTTAAAACAAAATATTAAACTTTTAGCAGGGCAGGAACTGGCTACAGGGTTCGTGTCGTATGTTCTGCAGGTTAGGTCGGTAGCCCAAGCTGCTATGAGAAATATTTATATATACCGCTAATTGGGTGCCCGGTCTTTGATCACCGTGATATATAGTTTAACTGAAGAAAAGGTGTGGAATCTGAATGGACTACATGGAAAATTATAAATTATCCATAAAATGTACTAAAAAGCATTAAAATAGCTTTGTCAAGTCATCTCAAGTTATAATAGTGTGGCAGTGATTTCTTCATGTATGTCACTATACCTTGTATGTGTTTCAGTGGCGTTCGGGGCGATTTAATCATGAGTTGCCTGCTCGTTGTTTCATCACTATAAACAAATTTATGAGAATCTGCAAATTTTTCTTCTAAAATGGACTGAAAAGCCATAAAATTTCTTTACTTCTTGACGTACATGTGTGGTGGTGATTTCGTGTGTTTCAGTAGCGTTTGGAGCCTACATGTATTTGTTAAACCCTGATTTGAAGTACAATTCTATAAAAGCTTAATAAAACACTGTCTAATAGGACATAATAGTGTATGACAAAATATGGAAACTTTTATGTAACACGAACCAGGGAGTTAGTTACAAACAAATCGGCAGTAAAACTTGAATCAGCCAAAACAATACGGAAAAAAGTGAATATTGGCGGAAGAACTTTGACCTTGGCTTGTGAGGATAATCCAGCACTCAACCGGTCAAGACAGGAAAGAGATCTTCCAGTATAAATAGCAACACTCAGTATTGGATTCACTGTTACCACACTTTAATATTCAGACGGACTATTTTTTATAGTACTGAAAACTAGCCCAAGAGTCTAGTCTTATGTATTTCTTTTCAGTTGGCCTGGAGAGAGGCCATTAATTTTAATTAAGGTCAAACTCCTGGTCAAAATGTTATTATCAAAAGAAAGCCAAGTGTTACATCAGTGCATCAATTGCCAATACTCAATAGATCAGATCATGGTAGGAACTTGTGCAGCATTTGATTGATAATACATCATTACGGGTATGCACTGATGGAGCCACTTTTTGTTGTAACTTTTTCAGTGCAAGAACAACTTTGACAACACGAGACAATATTATTAGATTCAAAGATTATACAGATATTTTAATATAATGTTTTGCAGATTAGACTCTGTAAAACAGGACGGGATACTTACTCATTGGCACTTGGGAGGCAACACGTACTGAAATTTATTTGTCTCTTAGATACTTTTCCCTGTACTCCGCTCCGGCCCAGATGAGTTCAATCATTTATGTTTCTCCCACTCGTTTGTGTCTGTTATACGCAGGATATAAATTGATTCAAAATCATAATTTCCTCTTAATAGCTGATGGCTGATGCAAGGTTCTCCGCCATTAGTCCATGCAATATCAGACCTGACAAAAATTAACGAAACTTTCATAATTTATCAGTGAAAACGATACAAATTACTCGTTCTTTCCCGTTATGCTACACCATCTCAAGGTCGAACCAGTTAAGCAATGTTTCTCTTTAGTTGTTTTTAAAAGTCTGTTTATCCACGCTTCAGCTTTGCTATTCATCCAGCATTTTGAGTTTGAGGTACCAAGCCTGTTCCTCAAATTTAAATTTCCTTGTGCCAATTAGACAGTACACGTGTTGAATTTCAGCTCAGATGTGTCAATCGCATTCTGAACTGAAAATAATTTTAGCTGAAATCATACTCGACCATTCCTGTACGCAACCCGGACTCATTCTTTGACTTGAGCACGCCTCAAGCTTCTTCCAAACGAAGGTACCGGCTTTATAAACGACTTTTCCGGAAATGTTGCAGGGCCTTTAATCATTGATATCTTTCTTTATATCATCCTAAATAACTTAGAAAATGGAGAAAGCAATTAGTTTCACAATGTTAGGACGCGGAAATGTATAAGATAAAAGTTTCATTTGGCTCCATTTGTTCTTTGTGGCGAACAAAGGTTCACGCCCCCAGACGTGTGAGCTGAGATTCAGAGGCGCTCCCAATATGAATTGGAGCCTGCGCACACTCAGACATTGCAAGGCCGCTATCAAACGCATGCGCACTTCCTAAAACCCTCGGACAACATGAAGGCTGAGTTGCACGAAGCAAGTGGTTTGAATGATGAAAAAGGCTGCTTATTTAGCGGCTAAATATGAGAAGAAGCTCAGGATCATTACTTGATGTTGTAGATAAAACTATAGAAGTATGAGTGGCACAAGCTCTTCTGTCGAGGATTGGCTACGATCGCTCGGACTCATAACATACACAGAAGCCTTTATCGAAAATGGCTACGACGAGTTAGACATCTGTAAAGAGATCGGAGGTGATGATTTGGACGCGATCGGCGTTGTAAATGCGAAAGACAGAACTGATATTCTTAATTCTGTAGCAAGACTAAATCAGAGCGGAACTGCTGTTTATTTTGTACTCGAAGCTGAGGGAAACTATCTTCCTCCACAAGTTCAACCACGAGAACGCTTCGAGAAACTGAAGTTGAAAATGATACTCCATGAAAAACTGGAAGAGGGGAAAATCAAACTATCCGATTCGCCATATACGAACCCGGTATGTGCCCGTATGTGTGATATAATGGGGAATCTTTGTATATATAGTTGTGGAATTTAGTCTTACTTTATTAGAAACTCAATTGTTGTGAAGTGTATGAGAATGGCAGGAGGAAATGACGAGTTTATTCGTGCGGATTGTCAATTTAAATTGCGATGAGTTAAGATGGAAATTCATGAATTTCAGACATACACACACATGTACATCTGTTCAGGACGATTGTTATACGATTACTTAGCACACGAGTTTAGTAATATCTTGGTTAAGAATTATTTTTGGTGGATGAGTAGGATGTGAATTGAAATGAACCGTCGAGAGAAACCTTCAAAATTCAACTCCCACGGACTACAATAAACCAACTCAATAGGACATTGCCATGTTATGACTCATATTCCGTTTCAACATTATAACAATTCAAAGTTTAGTCATCAAAAAAACACAGCTGTCAGTGAACGAAACGTGTAAAAAGGCATTACGATCGACGATCGATCCTAATACAAAGATTGCCTTCTGTAATCCGGTTATTCAAGAGTTGATATCTAACTTCTCAACTTAAAACTAATAACATCTTCCTGTTCTAATACAATTATATTTTGTTATTTTTGTGGAAATACCAAAGATAAAGTGTTGGCTTTTAATCTTTCATGAACATTTTTCTATAATTTTCAAAGGTGGCGAGTTAGGCGCTCTTGTGTTAAATTTATATTGTGATATACTTTCTTGATCGTAAGTAAAAACCAAATCAAGTGAATGATTTGTGTTGTTGTATATACATATCCGTAGTTCAAGAAATGTCACACTAAAATTTAGAAGAAATTTAGTGTTGTCTGATCAAGACGTTTATAGATATATTTAGATTTTTTACTGGTAAATTATGGATAACATTTTGCAACAGTTTCGAAATATATTTTTTACGTGATATTCGTTGGCTTATGGAACGTGTGAATTGTAGTTCAGTCTCGTGATGTGATTTATACAAGAACATTTCGTTCACATGTACATGTAATGTTGTCGCACAGATATTAGATTTCTGTGGATGTCACATAATCTCACCTAATCAACTGTTGAACATGTCTTGTTATTTATTTTAATAACTTTTATACCAATGGTAAACCCGATGAGACATTGCTACAGCTTTATTCAATTATAATTCTTAATTTGAGGTTTCGGTATATCAGTAATTACACTGGCACTGCATGTTTCATTTGTTGTTTGGCTAGTTGCCTGTTTTCATTGGTTTCCTTACTTAATCCTTTGAATCCTTTGGTCATGATTTTGAATTTGATTTGATATTTTTCCAAAATACTGATTTTAAAGGAAATAGAAATACATCAGAATCTTTGTTTGAATGAGCATGTTTTGTTTTTTGTCAGTGTACATATTGAGAAGGTTTTGACTTTCATTCCTGAAGGCACACAGTCATAGTTTACAATCCATTTGCTTTCAATCTTGAAAGATAGGATTTTCATCTCAGTATTAAATAATCTTTCAGCTACACAATGTACATGTAAGACTATTCTCAGAAAATTAGAGCTTCTGCATACTGAGCTAGAAATAGCACCAATTTTCTTAATTATGGATCTAAACTTGTAGAAAAAATGGTGGCCTGCCAACTTATTATTTTTAGAAAACAAAGCAGTGTAATTTTTATATTTTATGTCATTTTTGAAGTGGAGCCTGTTTTCAGCCATTGGCAGCCCCTATTTTAATATGCCAATTATTTATAGCTTCACAATATTATTGTATCATTCTCTAAGACTTGTGTCCAGTTGAGGTCACTTTTTAAGATTTATAAATATCAAGTAATACATACCCCCAAATGTGTCTGAAAGTTTTTCCAAACTTCCGAAAAGAGAGTCTGAAATAGATCAATGCTTGAAATTTTTACCTTTGAAGTTTTTGTTGTTAATGTATGCAAAATCGTCTTGTTGATAGAGCACTGGCTGCTGTATATCTGATCTTAAACCAAGGGCTTTCAGTTTATATTTATAGATGTTGTACTACTTGACGTCCCTTTTTTAATGTCATCAGCTCATTTTAGTAGCTAAAAGATATTTGTAAAATTAATGACTACTTTGCTTGCACCTCCTATAATTTTGATTATATCCTGGGGGGGGCTCCCATACTGACCATGCACAACGGTTATGATCGTCGTACCTGTTAGGGATTTAAAAATTTGTAGGATGCCCTACCTCTTAGGGTGTTAGAGATACAATTGAGCGTTTGAATTCAAAAAGTTATATCTTTTAGGGATGTAATATGCCAGAGTACCTACATCAGGACGAAAAACGCTTGAAATCAGAAACGTGTCAAAGTGGAACAAACTCGATATCAAGTTCCAATTTTGTCCTAGTAAAACGTTCACGGATATCATTTTTATATATTTTATTGTGTATTTCTATGGTACCTTCTAGGGGAGTTAATGAGCTCAAGCCACATCAATACTAGTACCTTTTCGAGGTTTCTTTGAAAAAAATCGACGATCATCCCCGTCATGTCCATTATGGGAGTCTCCCCCCCCCCGGGGGGGGGGCTACAGATACAAGTAAGATATCAAAACGTTCGGTAAGATAGTGCTTAAGAGTTAATGCTTAAACTCTATAATATATAAGAAAAGACTGTGGATTAAAATTAGCGAAACTCCGTAACATGCGCAAGTTATCTGATACTTTCTTGACGTAACACGATGACGTCATCAGCTCTACCAATATTCCTCTGTCCAGCGAGAAACATTTCCATGGGATTATCATAATCATAACTACTAATGTATACAACGCAGGTTTAATCCTCCATAGTAACACAATTTTCATGCGACATAATGACGGGTGTTTAGCGACGGGATCATATAAGCTTGGATCCAGAGATGGACCCGGAATAACCTGCTTCAGAGCTGGTTCGGTGATAGATTGCCGTTGGATTTCACCAATCGAAACCCATCTATAAAACCCAAATTTTCAAATTTTGTTTAACCAATAAAAACGAAGGTTGTAGTAAACACTGAAGCAGGCAATACCTCCGTTTTTAGAGTTAGCATTTTAGTGTAGTACTTTTCGGAGACAAATACTAGAATTTATTTCAACAATCACACCACTCCCCTCAAGTCAGGCCAAGCCAGGGAGGAGTGGAAAGATTAGATAGCAGATTTTGTTACTTATTATTTACACCAACACTTCCCTAATTACGAAGGAACACCCTGGAACCACAATTTACAGACATTGATTTAAAGTCAAATATGTTGTCACTATTCTCTTTTGAGGACACGAGCCCACGTAAACAATCTCTGGAGATTATCCGCGAACACCAAATATGGCTGAAGAAAAAGTATTTAAAGGGGCTATGTCACGGCTATTTCAAGGCATTTTTGCGATGTACGAAATTCTCCACAAATCACAGTAAAACAAAAACTAACAGGTTACCGAGGTAGAAAAACACAAGAGAGATGATGACAACTCATAAAGGAACGTGGATGGCTAAAATTTGGGAAGATTAAAACGGATTACAAACTCTCAATTTAATTTCGGTCCAGGCTAGTCATTAAATACGCTAACCCATTCGCTGTCAAAGTTGTGTTTCTTGTATTTAGACATTTTCTTTTTTTACACTACATAACCATTTAACCATTTCTTGTCGTCCTGTTGAGCCTACAACTCGTGTTTCATGACTGTGAAGGCTTTGTTCCAGACATGACTTGAGAGCATTCCCATTACCATGACATTGCTACTTTAAAACTAGGTTATAGGATAGTCTGTACATACCTTAGTCGGCTGGTGGTTCGACAGTTTGGTTTGTCCAGTAGTTCGGGAATATAGAACCACTTAGCAACAAAGCGTGGATAACGGCTTTCCACTTCTCGTAGGAACTCAATCTGAGCAGCAATCTTTCGCATGTCAGCGGTCTTCCTTATCACATCAATGTCACCAACTGCTAATCCAATCTAAGTGAATTGTGAGCACATATGAATGTGTCAAATTAACTGATAATTAGCTAGACTACAAAAACAATTTTGAGAAATCAACCCTTTAACAACAATAATAAACAACAACAATCCTATATTTTGACACGCAATCGCCTAAGAGCTACAGAACTCGTTCAAATTACGATCATGTGATATAAGGCAAGTTAATCGTTCCCACTCCCCATTCCCAATACATATTCCCTCGTTCAACATCGTTTCTTTCACAGTTCTTGAAGAAATTGTTTTCCTCTTACAGAATCAAACGCTATTTTTCTCGTACTAAAACCGATTCTAACTACCTGCTACTCATAGGTTTCAGTTAAAAACACGATAGCGTTAGATTCTGTAAGGCCTAAAGCAAATACGATTTCTTCAAGATTCTTGAAGAAATCCCTGTAGAGGTTTCCAGCAGATTGTTTGGTCGCATTACAAATACCGCTGGATATCATAATGTGGGCGCTGATAAAATGATAACCAATGCAAATTCTTACAATTTACTGTGGAGTGTACCATGCTTGACCACGTGCTGACATCTGATTCAGGTGAAAAAAGGTCTCTATCTGGGGGGTGTGTTTGGAGCTGTTGTCTTGGGGAAGAGGTCAAAGCTCTGAAAATCAGTAGGGACCGGTCTCCCGTGTTGGGTTAAGTTATTACGGTAAATTTCCAGAATTTGGGTGCATCTATTATGAACATTTTTTAAAATACAGAAATGTGCTCTACAGTGAACACTGAAGCAAGGAATACTTTTGTTGCCAGTTTTTGGTCTTTCAGAGTTAAAAAAATATATCGTAGGGGGAAATATTGAATTTTGCGTGGACCGTCGGGGGGGGGGGGGGGGGGGGGGGGGG
>JANVCJ010080732.1:0-11328 GCA_026413505.1 Epizoanthus ramosus | reverse complement strand
TATTAGAGAGGGGGCTTATTAAAAACTTGAAGCTCTAGAGGCGGGGCTTATTAGAGAGGGGGGCTAATTAGAGCTTTTACGGTATTTCCACCGCTATTCGACCTTTACCATTGAGAATCGTAGGTCAAGTCTCTTCTCCATCCTGTCTTCTGCGAGGGACTGGACTGATTGGAAAGCAGTTGAATTGAGAAGACACTTACCGTATTTCCGGGTTTGTCTGGGTTTTCGGGCTGTCGCGTGCTCAACGTTCGGAAATCGAAAGTTTCTGATCGCTATAAGATGATAATGAAGATAATTGTTGCACTGATGGTTCTCGTTAGCGTACTTTTGGGCCAAACACGGGGAGACACTGGTAAGACATATGAAATTTGAATATCATGTTCGCGTCAGGAATTGAAGAAGCTTGAAGACACCACTGCAGGAATTCTGATAGTGTTAGGTTTCGTAACTGCCAATTTCTAAGTCAGCAGTCTATTATTAAAACCATAAACTGTAGTGAAGTCCACAGGCCGATGTATACTGATTCTATGAGGTCGCTTGCATCTAAAATACAGTGGCGAACAAGCCTGGGCATGCTGAATGTCTGTAGAATACAAATATTATTTTAATATTTATTAAAATCAAAGTGTAGATAATATTCATCAACTGTACGAATCGCTCGATCTCAGTGCAGTGCACCTTTGTATTAAACTAAAGGCAAAGTGTAGACCAAATCATGATGTTTATTCACTACATATCTTTAGGGGAGTTCTCAAATAAATATTAATGAATAATGTGTAATTAATACTGAACATTATTGTATAATTTAATACCTGCCACATCTCTGCATTGAAGACTGCATATTTATAACTACAAGTAACTATGCAAACATATCTCCTGTAATCCTGGGTACAAATAAAGGTTATTATATTGGTACCAGAGGTTAATAAAACTAAAAACGGAGGCTCAAAGCCGATCGCAACCCGCAATCAACGCTTCGCTGACGTCGACCTTCACTGAGCCTCCGTTTTCAGTTTCACTCTTCCCCGCTTGAGTGGGTCTAACCTCTGGCAACCCAGGTACTCTCCTGTTGACAGCCTATGTTTCTTGAGATTTTAGTAAAATGGCTACTAATTGGGGAGGGGAGGGGGAGGCAGTGTTGATGAACACAACCAGCAAGTAAGTACAATAACAGTGTTTACTGCACGTATTTCTAGATATTTTTATAATGGCTCCAAAATCCCCAAGGTTTAAATATAGAAATACATAAATTAACCATACACGTACACGTAAGTACAACAAAGATATTTATTTCACTTTAATATTTATTTAAGTATTCTCCAAATTATTTTAGAATACAATTTGATATATATATTGCGGTGTCACTGATTCTAGGCTAACGCTTTTCCTTTGCAACAAAAGTATCACCAAGAAAAACGAAATTTTGCGACTTATTGCAGCATTAAAGCACACAACCTAAATTTAGTACGTTTGTAGTTTAGAATTTCACCAGCACGTGGCAAGAGTACACGTCACGTTAACAAATACAAAGGTTTATCCGCAATCAAATAAAATGCCTACTTCGATGATCTTCAAATGAACACTATGTAAACGTCAGAAACTGGAAATTTTGAAGCTACATCATAGAGGACTAGCACAACGTAGGATAGCGTAGCGTTGCGCAGCGTAATATACGGCGTAGCGTTACGCTGCGTGGCAAAGTATAGCAAAGCAAAGCATAGCGGCATAGCGTGTATAGCATGGCATAGTTTAGTACTACTACTAGTACTACTACTAAATATTTGAAAATAATAATAAGAATGAAAAAATACATCTAAGGTTCGTGAACAGCGTTGCATAGCATTGCATGGTTTTGTTGGCACTTTATAAGCACTCTAATTCTAGTTATGTACACGTAGATACATTCCAGTTCAAATATGAAATGTTAGGGAAATTTTCTGACAAGAAAGTCTGACCGTGGAATATAGCTTGACAACACCACATGTAGGTGTGTGTGACTTGTATATCATATTGTCACATCGAATCTGTAGGTTCGTTTTGGCAAGTGACAGATGTCCATTATGACAAGACCTACATGGAATCCACTGAGCAGGGGAAAATATGTAACTCGCAGACTAAAGGAAGTGCCACCCCTAGCAATCCTGGAAAGTGGGGAAATTATCTCTGCGACTCCCCTTGGATCCTAATCAACTCGTCAATTTCTGCAATGAGGGATATCGAACCAAGACCCGACTTTATTATATGGACTGGGTGAGTAGTCACGAGAATTGCTAAATTGTCAAGGAAGCTTGCTGGCGTAAATGGGACATTAGGTACCTTAAATAAAATAAATAATAATATATGGAATTTGTAGAGCGCTAAAACTATTAAAATATTCTAAAGAGTTATCTAATTACAATTATTTATAAAATGCTATCAGCTTTAAAAAATAAATAAATAAATAAGATACGCGAACATCGGTGCACGGGTAACGGGTAGCGCCACTTTTTTCCCACTTACTCTGAAAAGCCCAAGTGGGAGAGTGAATTAAAATATCAAAGTATCACGTCATCGGCCCTACCAGGTAGCTCGTAAGGTTAGTTGCTGTTTACCCTGAAAAACGGTTAAACCGATGACGTCATCTGAAAGCGAGAAAAAAAATGGTACAACCAGATAACCGTACACCGATTTTCGGGTATTTTAAGGCTCTCATGTACCATTTACACGAGCAAGCTTCCTTGAAATGTTTTTCCTTGACAAGTTTATTTTCTCGTGTAAACGACTGAAAAAGTCGAATTGTGACACGTTTTTTCCCTGACAAGTTTCCTTGTTCAAAAACTTGCTAGTATGCTAGCTTTTGAACAAGGAAACTTGTCAAGGAAAAAACATACATACATACATACATACGTACATACGTACATACGTACATACATACATACATACAGTTACCGTCTTCAAGTAGTCTGATGATCGGCTAGCGCGTGAAACTCTTCAGTTACTGGAAACCGAAAAAACTCATCTTAGTTTTAATACATACATATATATAGATAATTTTCCATTCAGTTTTCCATCACATCTTCAGGGACGATACGGCCCATGTATCTGACTCTCAACTCAGCACCGAAGAAGTACTAGAAACTATCGGTAACATTACAGAGCTTCTAGCCTTAAACTTTCCCATGGTTAAGGTGTATCCGTGCCTTGGTAACCATGACTACCACCCAAAGCACTTGATGCCTCCTAAAACGAACAGGATTTACCAGACTGTGGGAGACCTCTGGAGCCGATGGCTGCCTAGTGATGCCGTTGACACGTTCAAGCGGGGTAACAAGTTCATATTTAGTGACCGAAGCATCAAATGTTGCCAAAGTCTATCTGTGTCCCTGCCTCTGTCTTTTTATCTTGTCTGGAACTCTGTTGTGTTTGCTTTTTGTTTTTTATCTTTCTCAAGTTTATCTTACTTTGTTTATCTGCTAATGTTATATATGTGTGTATAGTCTTAATTTTGCGTTTTACAATTTAACTCTTAGCTTTTGAAATTTTATCACTAATCTGTACGTGCATAAATAACTCATTTACGCGAGAGATCGACACTTTTCCCGTCTGAGAGAAAGGAAAAACAGTTTTTGCATTAGTATCACAATTATATTCAGTGTTACATGATGATTGTTATTAATATCATATCTAAACCGGTCCTTGCAGGTGGTTATTACACTACAGTTATACGCCGAGGACTTCGGTTGGTGAGTCTTAATACTGTGTACTATTACACCAACGATAAGCTGACTGCCAACTTCTCAGACCCAGCCAATCAGTTCAGCTGGTTTGACGACGTCATGACGAATGCATCTAAAGCTAACGAAAAGGTTTGTGGATTAATATACCGTAAAGTGCCAATAGCAGCGATCCCAGTTACTATCGATTTTAGTCGTCGTTGGGGGTATTTCGTTACTTTCGGGGGTTCGCTACCTTTATGTATTGATAGTTTTAAAATTCTTGATTTCTATTTATTACTAATGCTAATGTGAAATTAAGCTATTCTTGTTGTTTTTGTTGTTGTTTATGCTTTTGTTTTTGTTCATTGTTATATTTGTGTGATAAGGCACTGATCAATAGTATTTATCAATATTTTCGTGGAGATCATTAGTTCTGGAGGGGTCGTTACAAGTAGGGGTGTCAGTGGAAATTCATAATGGCCCCTGAAAGATGTTATTACTTTCGGAAGGTCGTTATGTTTACCACCCCTGAAACGTTGTCTACAGAGGGACATGTGACGCCTGTAAACAAGTATATATTGGCAAAACCGCTCGTATTGATTTGAAGTTAGCACAAACGAGAACACAAACAATATTCATGAAACTGAACCCACACGTCACTCCTCATCCAACCTTTTCTATGAAATATAGCAATAAATTAAGGTGGCACCACATTCACACGGTGTAATTTTTTAAAAATCTCCCAAATGTTTCTTCTCTTAATTCCAATAAGAATAAAACAAAAAATGCGATTAAAGGTAAAAAATAAGGTGCATTGTAGGCCCTATATGGTTGCCATGTCTAACTTGGTAACCATGAAACGAGATTTGCCTATAAGAAGAAGAGTTGCTTAAACACGAGGTCATAACAGCTGTCAGTAAACTGATGTGGTGTACGAGTAAGCCATTTGTTAAATTTGGTGGTGCAAAGAAATGAAAAACAGGTGGGAGCCATCTAAACAATAAATATAGTCTGGTCAGATTTTGCCACAAAAATGAATATTAATTACAATTTAAACAATGGAAACTAGAAGGTCGCTCACTTGAAATCCCACCCTGGCCTGAACAAGGAAATCACTTTCACTTCTAACTCTGTACCCCCAGAGGAATTACTCAACACTGTATTTAGTTAATGCTTGAAAATCTTAATTAGTATACTGAGACTGCCACAACTGCCACATTTGAACCCGAAGATGAACGCGTACTTCGAATACGGTTGTTGTTCTAAAGCCTTTTGATCAATATATATATCAATATTATTTATCATCATCATTATCATCGTCATCATTATTATTATTATTATTATTATTATTATTTGTTTTAGTAACTTCTTCATCATTATCACTATTGAGTAAATGATGATTATACATTATATATTATGATTAATTATAATCGAATTCTTGCCACATTTAGGTCTATGTCATTGGTCATGTTCCCCCAGGTGCGTTTGAACGTTCTCCGGGAAAGAAGTGGTTCTACCCCGGCTTTAATAAACGCTTTCTAGAACTGATCCTCAAGCACGCATCTACTATTATGGGCCACTTCCTCGCACATCAGCATTGCGACAGCTTCAAGGTTATCTATGATGAAGAAGGTAGGATAAGTCATAACCGTGTAACTTCCTCGCACATCAGCATTGTGAGAGCCTCACGATTACCTATGATGAAGAAGGTAGGATAAGGCATAATCGTGTAACTTCCTCGCACATCAGCACTGTGACAGCTTGAAGGTTATCTGTGATGAAGAAGGTAGGATAAGGCATAACCGTGTAACTTCCTCGCACATCAGCATTGCGAGAGCCTCAAGATTATCTATGATGAAGAAGGTATGATAAGGCATAACCGTGTAACTTCCTGGCACATCAACATTGTGACAGCTTCAAGGTTATCTGTGATGAAGAAGGTAGGATAAGGCATAACCGTGCAACTTCCTTGCATATCAGCATTGTGACAGCTTGAAGGTTATCTATGATGAAGAAGGTAGGATAAGGCATAACCGTGTAACTTCCTCACACATCAACATTGTGACAACTTCAAGGTTATCTATGATGAAGAAGGTAACATAAGGCATAACCGTGCAACTTCCTCTCACATCAACATTGTGACAGCTTCAATGTTATCTATGATGAAGGAGGTAGGATAAGGCATAACCGTGTAACTTTCTCGCACATCAGCATTGTCACAGCTTCAAGGTTATCTATGATGAAGAAGGTAGGATAAGGCATAACCGTGTAACTTCCTCGCACATCAACATTGTTACAGCTTCAAGGTCATCTATGATGAAGAAGGTAGGATAAGACATAACCGTGCAACTTCCTCGCACATCAACATTGTGACAGCTTCAAGGTTATCTGTGACGAAGAAGGTAGGATAAGGCATAACCGTGCAACTTCCTCGCACATCAGCATTGTGACAGCTTCAAGGTTGTCTATGATGAAGCAGGTAGGTTAAGACATAATCGTGCAACTTCCTCGCACATCAACATTGTGACATCTTCAAGGTTATCTGTGATGAAGAAGGTAGGATAAGGCATAACCATGCAACTTCCTCGCACATCAACATTGTGACATCATCAAGGTTATCTATGATGAAGAAGGTAGGTTAAGACATAACCGTGTAACTATGACAAAGGAAACCGACTTTGGTTTCGTGTAGTCGATTTTCTTGGAAATAAATGGTTAGTATTGTCCATGTTTCCCATTAATACCTATGACTCAATAGTGTGAAGACTTCTTCCAAATATATTAATACATACTCGTACAATGTCAGTTATAAGCCGTAACCTCCCCCTCCTCTCCCCCTCCCCAGGTTCCAAGCCCCCTCTCTTCCCCCTCTCCGGGGGGCGATACCCGCTTTCCCAAACACTTAACATTTATGTTTCTTGTCTTCACCTTGCGGATGGTTTTCGAGCAATTCGCGCTCAGCAGATTTCTTTATTGGTTATTCTCTGCGAACTATAGTTGTGATAATTCTACAATACCCTTATGAACCCAGCCCAGGGCTTATAGCTGAAATGTTACCGATATCGTTGTTTTTGACAGGTAATGCCCGTAGTTCTTTGTTTCTGAGTCCAGCGGTAACCCCATGGAAGACCACCTTGCCTGGCGTGGGCGCTAACAATCCCGGCGTGCGTCTGTATAAATACAAGAGGGACTCCACATCCTTGCAGGTATGAACGTCAATTTTATTGAGTATTTAAGGCGTACAAAAAAATCGTTAAGTTCCGTCAGTACCATGGGAGTTTGTTACATTTCAAAACTTTCGGGCACGTTTATACGAGAAAAATCTTAATTATTGTCAAGAATAAAACGTCAAATTTATGTGAATACAGCAACTGAAAATTCTAAATTGTTTTGTTGCTAAAACATTACATACACGTGTTTTTTATATCAGAACAACTTCATAAGAACAACGAGGCTCTGATCGCCCAAAATTTAAGAAGAATCATAAGAATAATCTGAGGCTGGGAAGACTCGGAGCCATAACAATGTAATAAAATACCAATCCTAAAGCATTATATTGTTAGCGCAACGTTTTTTTCAACGTAAATGGAAAAACTGAACCCTCTTTTTCCTGAGCTACAGGGACTCATGTGGGGAGCTGGGTCACTGACGGGGATTGAATATGAACCCATGACCTTTAGGATGCCGGTCAGATGCTCTACCCTCACTGAGCTACAGGGACTCATGTGGGGAGCTGGGTCACTAACGGGAGTCGAACCCATATATATACATCCTCGGAGACCCAGGGGCAGATGGCAAATGCTCGATTCCATAGCTCAGAGTGTTCTTGTTGCTCCGACCTCTGAACACTTGAAAACTTTCTAAGTGTCGTACACTTGAAAAATGTCTAAGTGTTTTATGAAAGAAAATTTGAGTAAAGATCGAGAATCAAACCTGGGACCAGCCGCTCGTGAAGCCACAACACTTTTTAACGTAAATCTATTAGCATATATGGGTGTCATAGGTATCCTGGGCCTTACCATCAACCTAACCCTACTAGCTCCCAGGCTTTTTCGCCCTCTCTTTCGCGCCTCGCTTTTCCGCCCGCCCGACGATCTGCCCCTGGGTCTCCGAGGATGATATATTTGTGACTTTCTGATAACCCTTCAATGCTCTTACCCACTGAGCTACAGGGACTCGCGTGGTGAGCTGGGTAATATTGATGTAATTGATGCATGTTTCAGTTTCAACCTTACACCAAGCTATATTTACAAGATTATCCTGCAACATTCCATACTAATTGTTATTCATTCTTAGACATACTGAGTGTGATATTACTTAATATTCTAATTGCCATATATGGACAATGATGTCGTCATTTACCAAACCATATATTTTTCTTAAATTTATTTCACTGCAATAAGCCTTTTCACTGTTTCCAAATTTGCTACATGACGGCATTGAGGCGAAGGTTCACTGTACACTGATACCAACCATGTCCCATTTGATATGTATTTCAGTTTTATTATTATGCTAGCTTATTTCACATCTCTAGCAGAGCTCGGTTCAACCTTGGCCTGAATACCAAACAAAGGCGTGTCTACCTTTCATATAACCGTGAAAATATCTACTCTGAGCCTTTGATATATATTATTCTCATGGCTACACTGTGAGTGGGATGGGATTATCCTTAGAAAACCTCAATGCCCCCGTTGACTACTTAATATTGGGTACTGAGTACTATGTTCCTGCTAACGAAGGTGTCTGCACCTATTAGGATGTGTGGCAGTATTTCACGAACCTGACAGAGGCCAACTTGATGGGAAAACCACAGTGGAAGCTCGAGTACAAAGCTACCACTGCGTTTGGTATTCCAGACGTCAGTACGAGCTCGTTGCAGCAGTTGGTAGAATCATTCAGCAAGACCAGCAGTGCGAATTTCTTAAAATATTACAAGTACAACTCTGTCAGTCTGAGTGATCAGTGCGACAGTTCTTGCAAGAAGTCACAACTGTGTGCAATTACAAAGGTTGACTTTGATGAGTATGACAAGTGCATGGCCACATCAGTGATATCAACATCAGCCACGCCCAAATCCACACCCACAGGCTCACGTGGAGCGCATATACAAGTCCACTTTGTGCATCTGATGGGCTTTATTGCCCTTGCTGCCTCCTTTTACACAGCGATAACAGCGTGCTAAAGTTTTAAGGAGCGGTATTTCATGAGTCAGTGGGCCAATGAATTATTAGTTTGACCAGTGGTTTTAATTTAATTTAATTTAGTTTTAATATAATTTTAATTTAATCCTTTTTCACTGCATATACAAAAATACGTGAGCTAAGATAAGTAAAAATTATTGGAAATTAAGATACATTAAGAGAACAAGAATATACATGCAATAATGGGGAAGGAATAGAAAGGAACATTATGCATGAACCGTACTGAGCTATTCCACCTAACAAGCTATATTACAGACAAAGAATTAGAAAATCGAATAATAAGGAGAATTACATTGAAAAGAGTTACTAATACTATATGAAGACTACATCGATACTCTAACAAAACTATCCAGGGAGCTCATGCCCACGATACATTGGCCTTTCTGGATCCAATGATCACTAGTGATTAGGTCTTATAGTGCCCACAGCCGAGCGTTTACTGAATAAGGTGGGACTGTAATTCTTTGTTTTTAGGTTTTGAGTCAAGATAGAGGGAAGTCACAGTTCCATGGAGGAGGATTTCAAGACTAAACAAGATGTAACAAAACAAATTTTTGCGGCTGTCAGTGGAGTGCATTTGTCAAAATTCCCGAAAAAAACTCCTAGTCCTAGAAGATATAACGTGAGTGTAGAAATCGCCAATTGAAAGAACCAGCTCACGAAATGGCCACAGCCAAGGAATCGGATAAATATAGGTCTGCAAAAATTACGGACCCATAATACAGTTTCGGACACCAAAATCTTCGCTTGTATTTCGGCCACTTTTTTGGTTAGAAATACAGTTCGTCAGTCGAAATTTTCGGTTACGGGACCTGAGACTCATGGGATGCTAAGAAGTTGAATGCTAGATATTACCATCTTTATCCCGAATATGGTGCTTCGATTCAAGAATCGGCAAACAGGCGCACGCGTGCTTTGATTGGAGGATATTGAGAATTGTTCAGTTTTACTTCCTGGTGTTTCAAAAGATAATAGGTTCTTTAATAACAAATGTAGTTGAACTTTACTTTTACCTGATATTTCCACACAGAGACAACTTGCAATTAAAGCCACATTCACTTGCTTCTGTTTGTGATTTTGTTGGCAGTTTTATAGCTGCATTGGCGGTTCTACAAGGGAGTGAGAGGGACGATGCACCCCAGGAAACTGGTATCTCAAAGATCCAAACTGGGAGTTATGTCTCTGTAGTAAACTAGATAGTTGCCAAGTGATAAGGAACAAATACAAAAAGGCGTTTCTTTAAAAAAGGAGCTGTTTCAGTCCAACTTTGTATATCGTATGGGAAACCCTTGCCTCATATCTCTCGTTCAGTTTTCACATGATTGTACAAAACTAGTAATTTATTAAGTTTCCACCTAGTGGGTAAGTAAACCAATACAACGCGCAACATTTCCGTGTTTCGTAAAATGCGGCCCCATTATGCTTTATCAGTGTCAATTTTAAAATGGTTTCGAACGATTTGGCCCGTCATTCCGAGCCAGGGGCTTGTGAATACGCTACTTTTTTTCGTGCAAAATGTTTGTCGTTCCAGCTCCCTGAGGGGACAAATATAATGTAACTGGCCTGCCACATGTACGTAGTCCCGATCCCTTAGCTAGCTGCCGTGAGTAAACTGGAACGAGAGGAAATTTGCATTGGTACCCAGTCTCTCACGATATTGAAACATATGTGCGTGAAACGCCTGGAAGAAAGTATAAAAAGTGAATGGCTTTTCATGTTGTGAGAGGGTGTTCGTTATTTCGCTCCCAAAGACACGAGCATATTGCTAGATGCGTATTGAGAGTTGGCAGTTTAGTAGCACAAGTATTAAGGAGGATGGCTAGTGACTCTAGATACCTTTCATTGGTTCGTGAAACGATCCCAGAACTGCGCGCATCGAGTCACAAAGGTCAGGCTGGCAGAGTAGCTGTGGTGGGAGGTTGCCAAGAGTAAGTACGTGTCCTTTTGGACCATTTTATTTGAGATATGATGCTGTTCTTGAAAATGTTTATCCATAATCCATAATCTTGCTCAAGATATGATCTATTACATCGAGCATCGAAAGTGCGAACGAAAGCTAAACCGTATTCGTGTTATAAGGCGTTGAGCGAAAAAAACCTCACTGCTCCTCAGCCCTCAGGCGCTCAGGGGAGAAAATGTTTAGTATATTAAATATTTTGTATATTAAGTTTATAAGAGAATTATTTGAAAACGATCTCAGATTGCCGTCTTGAAGGTGTTAATTAATTTTAGGGGGGAAGATGAACGATCGATAGGGATTCAACCATGACGATTTGTTTACGCCCACTTCAACTTCAAGATGGCGGATATTTATATCCTTGGGGGGGGGGGGGGTACTTCCATTTATTTGCTAAAAAAAAAGTTGTACAATTATATTTCACCTTTAACAAATGGATAATCACCAAGGCGCAATAAAATAAACCGTTTATACC